>JABMBR010008295.1:0-50356 GCA_018881525.1 Meteorus sp. PSUC_FEM 10030008 | reverse complement strand
TTGCTTTGAAAAAAAAAAAAAAAAAAAAAAGTAGAATAAATCAAAGAGATAAAATGGAATGGAGAAAACTGCAATAATGAGAAATCGACGATCTATAGCAGGACTGTTTACATGCATATATATTAGTGTGTATATATATGCGCGTGTGTTTTCCGAACATAAATAAAGATTAAGGACGAGAATTATATGCGTATGCGCGCACCACCGATATTTACATACATAGATGAATCCGTTCAATTAATTTTTCCCGGTGAGTAATGAGATTAAACTTTTTTTGTTTTCATCTCATTCAAATTTATATTGTGTGATAATTTTTTCTTTCATATTGAACTGAAATATGTGGGTTTTTTGTCCATTGCATTTGCGTTCGATTTTTGAGATAGCAAGAATAAATGTTTTAATAAACATAAGAACAAAAAAAAATTGAACGGATCATAAAAGTATGTACTTATGATACTACAGACACCGAAATCAGATTATCTAATTCTTGATAATTTGTGCATGAATATCAATATTCATAGAATCTATGAAGACAATTTATTTTTCCAATATGCATATCATATCATTTTTATAAGGACTGCTGTCCATGTTTTGAAAAATACCAAGAAAGGAACAAAGTGAAAAGAAAAATGGAAAAAATAGATAGAATAATTTTTCGCCCCAACTCTTCGTAGGTAAATCACTTTGAATTAATTTATCACACAATTATTATTAAATAGTATGGTCTTCATTTCATTTTTTTTTTTTATTATTGGAATGATGCAATTTTTAAATGATACTATAATTGAGTGTGTGCATTTATAAATATGTGGTAAGGAACAAAATAAAAATAATATTTGTTAATGAAAGCCTACGAAAGAAAATCAATCACGCCGTATTGAACAAACACAACATTATACTGTATAAAATAGTACAACAAATAGAGGGAAGAAAATGTGACCCGTTGATTAAAATAGATCTGTTATAATATTTCACAATCGATAATTCCAAATCTACATTGAATCGTATACAGGTGCGTTCTAAAATGATAAAAGTCGATATTTCCAACGTCTATTATAAATATAAATTGTTGTATTTATATCATATATTCATGCGGCACTTTATTCATTTCCATTAATTTTTTGTTTTTCTCCTCGAACAAATGTTTAGCATACGAAACTGTACGATTTTAACCATTGGATTGTTAGAACTCGAGAGAAAGGAATCTTATATATACTCAAAGATCCCAAGTGTCCAGAATTCCTGAAATGCAAGTTAATAATCGATCTTATACATTGTGTGGGTGGGTGAAGAGCCTCCTGACCCACTATTTCCGAGTGAGCTAGTATAAAACGCCATTTCGAACGTCACACTATATTCAAATATGGAGAAGAAAAAATTAGATTGAGATAAACTAATGAAGTAAAAAAGAAGGCAGTGAACAAGATAAAAGTTAATACCATTTGTTGAAAAATGCAATACAATAATCTAAATAAGTGTCTACACCGAACAAAAATGTACTTAAATGATTGTGAATGGCAACAATAGTGAATAAAAAATACGATTAGACGATATTGTGTATTAGAATAATATACAGAAAATGAATAAATAAATGAGTAAAGTATATATAAGTTGTTTGGCAACACCAATGGATATGGATTTATAATATAATACAGATATTTTTTAGACATGGGCGATGGGCTGATATCAACAGCACTTATCGCTGTAGTAAACAACAAATGTGCATGCTTATTAATGAATTGAAGAAAATAACTAAAGCTGCGATATCAAAAATGAATATATTAATGCTCTAATGCTTGGATTAATGAGACAGCTTTCTTGTACAACAAACAGCAAAGATATCATTCCAAAAATATTTTGGCAGACTACAAGCCGGATGTGTGGATGGGACTATCCACGTGCCGCAGCGGAAAATGGTTCATTCATCGTTGCAGAAAGTAAAAAAATCACCTATCGACGCGCTAATGCTATAAATTTTACAATTACCCACTCTTTTCTCCATCTTGAATCAATTGAATTTGTCCCACTGCGACTCGGAACTATCGCAAAGATTGTTCTCTTATCCTCCATCGTTCTATCAATCTCATCAATTATTTTTCTTCTCTCTCCTATCCGATATGACTTGTGAATTGATAAATTTCGTCATACAATATTGATGCAGCTTGTATTGATAGAACTCAAAGAAACATAAATAATATGAGGAATTCACATATATTGTTGGGCTATAATTGATGAAATCACTCGTGTGATACAGAAGAATGGTAATATATAAATATAAACGGAAATAATATACAGCGCGCTGACTTGAGTAATCCCTCCTACAAACAAATTAATCGTATTTTGAAATGATTAAGGTTACGATAATAGCACGATTAAGGAATTAATTATATAATGGTATGCAAAACAAGGAATAAAAATGTTTTGAATAATCATAACATATGATGCATTTGAAATAAGGGCTTCTGACTTTATGGTATTTTAATTATTATAGTGGTATGTGACACACATATACTGAGTTATTCGAAATTACTCTCGTTAGTGATGGCGCACATTAATTAACATTGAATTGAGCAGCTCGAAAATAATATAGCGATATTCATTGGCTATATATTTGTCGACACACACGCGCATATAAAACAATGGCACAGATTTAGATGTATAGAATATATTATATTATACATACTGAACGATATTACGTATAAATATTATTAAGACGTCAACTGTATTTGTTTAATAAAGATGTACATTCGAAATATCCATTATGTAAACTCGGTTTATCATTCCTATCTGAAATCACGTTATATCTAATGAGCTGGAAAATAAATAATGGGTTTATAAATAAGTAGCTCCCATAGTTATGTATAAATATCAGAAGGTTTATTTTGCAATAAACGTCGAATCATATAATTGAATGTTAAATTCTTGCATTGACAAACTATATCTACAATTTCACCTAAATGTAATCACATTTTCATTGTTAGATTCCTCTGTGCGAAATTAGTGGAAAAAATTCAAGGAAAAACATAGTCTAAGAACAATTCATCAAATCCGTATTTACAGAGAGAATATGCATGGCAAAACTTTCCGCAACTGCCATATTCTTCACAAAAATCATATCGTGGATTAATCTGGGAACTTAGATAAGTTGTATAATAAATAAATACTGTCCGAAAATAATTGAAAGGCTTTTTATATATTAAATGATTTGTGGAAATAAATTAAACACAATAGAATTTCTCGAGTTACTTTAACATCGCGGTTACCCCGAGATGAAGGAACGGTAAACAATCACAACTATTCGGAAATTGCTCTCGCACACTGATCCATTCATTCACAGGGGAAACTCCGTTATCATTCGAATAATATCAGCCTTGAATATGTATTTTCCGAAGCTTTTTTGGGCTTTGTCAAAATAAAATCACGCACATTTATCATACTTAAATGTATGTTCATGTATTATCAGTGTAACATCAGCAAACAACGATGGTTGTTTGATCTGCATTATTCAATGAAAAAAGTTTCATATTCTTCGCACTCCAATGTAATAATGCACTTTCACAAACGACACTCCATACGTAGGGTATAAAAAATTCTTCAGGCTGCTCTTCCTCAACATATCGAAATTTGAGCTCAGGAAATTTCCTCAATCGATCCTTTGGCCACTGTGTAGTACCTTGTTGAATTACCGCTAGTACCTCACTCACACCGATTTGCGATTGATCTGTTTGTTCCAATTTGAATGAGAAAAAATTGATAACGGAATAGATGTTTTGTATAATATCTTGGAATGCGGAGTGCGTTCTGAATAGATGAAAAACATCCTTTTTGTATAATAATGTGTAGATCAAATTTGGATTGTGTGCAAGCCGATGAGTTAAACAACTGTTTATGATTTCTAGAACCATTCTCAAAACTTCCTCAAGAATGGTCAAGTCCTGAATTAAGTCGGTGTTTGTAATTTCACCATTGTTCACATTAATGACTGTCGAATCTGATGTACTTGTGCACGGCTGCATGCGTATCTTCGTCTCAAGTCTCGTATGTTTCTTTGCTAATGTTTCAAACAAACTCAAGAGCCTTTGACTCACATACGGATGTAATGCATGAAATTGTGATGACATGTTCGCCAATGCGGCGAGACAATTGGTGTGGAGATACTTGTCCTGTGAAACCATACAAATGAGAAGTGATGGATCCGGAACGTTCGACAGGTTTGCTTTGAAAAAATGTTTTCATGATACAACGACTTACCCGCATTTTTAACATATTGTATTGAATGGTACGAATTACCACCAGAATCAAAAGTCCACCCAATGATATTTCGCTAATACATCTTTCAGTATACCACGTCACACCCTTCAGCATCTGGCAACATATGTGGTAAATCTTATCGCACAATTCAAATCATGTTGAGTCATGAAGAAAATGATGACTTACTATCTCGTGGATTCGCTTATTGAATTTCTCATCCTCACTCAATATCAAGAGTATTATCAATGACATGTAGATATGATGTGACGTATTGTCGGGAGCGTGATACAGTATTTGTAATATTGGTGTGACCTGGAAATAAGATCATTCGGATACCTGAACTTGAGATGGTTGGATCAACGAATAAAACACTTCTTTAACACCTACCAACATATGTATATCCGACCGTTTGATAATTTGCTCCCGCACACATGGATTTCTGTGCAATAACATATACAAGAGTAGTGTCACTTCATTCGTGTTCGGAACTTTACAAATGGCGTTATAAATTTTGTCCAAATTATAACGAAACGGTGTTACTGCTCTTGTCGGCTTTGTTGTGTGATCATCATTAACATTTGTGAAGCTGAATAGAGCATCTCTGTATGGATTATGTGTTGTAGTACAATGGTTTGTCAGTACTAATAATAGCAATAGCGATTGACTAGCAAGAGGTGTATCAATATCACGCTTTTTCTCTTCCTCTTCGCTCGTACCGTTACTAGTTATCTGTACATTCTTAAAACTACTTCCCATTCCACGTGTTATAACATTCCAGAGCCCAGCTGCAATGAAACCATCATTTTACTCCTATGAATTCGTTGAGATAACTATCGGAATAACAATATTTGTTTCCAATCTTGGATGATAAACGTTATTCAATTGGTTATTCACCAGCTATGCTGAAAACGATACTACCACCAGCTTCTCTCGCCAGGAGACCGGATGGTGCGTGCTGCTGTTGTACGAAATTATGTAACAATGTACATGTGACAATCGGTGCATTAACGCTATGATCATTGCGCATAATAATCTTGAATACTGTACTGTATTCTGCCGATGGTGAGGAAAATAATCGCACTGATAGTAGAACAAGTAAGCAATTGATGGCCTCTAAATGCACGACATAGGTGAATTCGCTAGAATGTCAAAAGGAAAACAAATGGATAAAAGGCAACTTGTTGGTTAGAGGTGAATGAAAGTAAATTACCTCAAAGGCACATCTATGATTATGTCGATGAGAGTTTCAATCAGTGACTTCAATCTCATTACAGCCGGTTCCTCATCCGTGTTTGAGCCAGCCTCAATATGTTTTATCATTTCTGATTCACCGATGATTTCAACCATATACTTCAATACGCACCTGACTGCAAACAATGCGTTATACGTCTGCCATGCAGATATGATGCTGAAAGAAAGATGAATATGATAATGAGCTTATTGAGCGTTGATATATAAGTCACTACCAAACTTCTACAAAAAGATGTTGTTCCTAAAAGGGAAATTGGAATCGGAATGGTATGTCAAAATTCACAAGGAATCAACAGCATATTGCTCAAAGCAAAACTCCGAAGGGTTCATCGAGGAGGAACAATATTTGTACATACTTTTGTGTCTGTATTGAAGCCAATAATTCACTGGTTCTCATCAACGCAACTTGAATTAATGTACCGAAATTACCAGTATGTAAATTATTATCTAGTAACCGCTGACATGTCGCGTCCAACCTCGAATCCAGTTCAATTTGATCATTTCTTGTTATTGGTGGTCGTATATTGAATGATAAAAATCGATTCCAGAATGGATCATTTAGTGGAATTGATTCTTTTCCTGAGAATTGATCTAAGCAAACATTCTTCGACAAATCATCATAACGACTCGGTGTTGTACCCATTTTTTCCAAGTATCACCACTAATTTTTGTAATTTATGATTAATATCTGCATTCGATGCGATACGCAAAGACACTCAATGCAATAATTATGTGCCAATAAAATATCTTGCCACATCAGTAAACGAATCAGTACGTTTCGGAAATATTCTAACCCCTTCGTATTTTCGTGTGTATATACTTATATATATCTATATACAATCCCCAGTCAATGGAATCAATTTTCATAGATGACAGAGAGAGACGTAGACTAGAGATGCGAAAGTAAAAAATATCAGTATGATGCCAATAAACTATGGGCCTTCCTTATCAACCGTCAATAACTGGAGCCATATCGATATCCCGCGAAATTTCGAATTTTCTCACCATACGTTTGTGATAACAAGACCCAGGAATGATCACCTATTAACATCGATCTGTCAGCAAATATAATCACGTCTGTAGTCATGTCTAAAAATAGTAATGAACATAAATGAATAATATTCGCTGTGTCTTGCAATGATTTCCAAATATAACATCACATTGAAACAATTTGACCCCAATTAGACATCCAAACTCTCCAAGTACTCGCTAAGTGATAATACAATTAAAAGATATGGATTTTCTTTCTCCAAGTACAGTGGATACATAACTTGATATGGATAAATGGCTTCGTATCACAATAATCCTCGTGCAATATCTGCACTTGCTGTCGTTATTAACAGACAATCACGTGTATACCAATTGAAATTATACTCGTTATGTATCCTACGCCATCGCCATGCCTGTAGGCAAAAGCGTTGGCAACGTGATTGAACAATAGGATGCAACTTTCTGGAAACAGTTTATTCATGTCAATCACAGCATTTGGTCAATGTGTTCGATTTCAATACATCAATTATATAAATTCAACGTAGGGATTATACGTCCATTCTGTTTTCTGCTCAGCCTTTTCAACTCTTCGAAAGTATTACGTATTATGAAATACATTCAGATTGCTCTATGAAAAGTTTTCATGCTACCTCATACGCGATATTTTTTTTTTTTTTTTCGACAGTTTTCCTATCACATTATTAAATTATCTTTATACATATCGGTTGATGCGTCATTAAAATGTCATCATCAAGGAAATTTATCGCTGTTTCAGATCGGGTTCGTGGCCATATGTATTTATTTCTCTTGGTAGTTTATCGGTTGGAAACCTCGAGCCAATTGTGTCTGGATTGATCTGGATATCACAATTTTAAGACGCAAATGGAAAAGTTCATCCAATCACATTTAAAATATTGGAAAAAAATGATAATAATCATGTTTATTGTCTGTTTGACTCAATGCCACCGACACTGTCGCATGAATGTTCCCCTCTCCATTCTGACTTATAACTTGAATTTTGATTTCCAAATTTATGTCACCGAGTAGATAACATTCGTCATTGACTCTGTTCACATTTACTTCATAGAATCAATTACACATTAATGTATATATCGCCATTCCAGGCTGATTTGGGAATCATAAAGGCGTAAATTCCATAATCGAATGACGGTAAAATCAAAAATAAATGAGAATAAGCGAGAGTATTCCCATGATTGAACACTCAAGAAAAGATGCATCGAAAGGCTTGGAATGGTCCGGCTACGTACATAATCTGAAAATCTATGAAACAATGTTCGCGTTATTTCTCGGCACGTCGACTAGTTTACTAGATATAATTGTTTGTTTGATAATATTATCGTTATAATCCCATTATATTGTGCTAGCGCCAACAACAATGACTGATCGGATGACAAAATGAAAAATGGATATATTTCATGCGTTCTATTAGTCATCTAAATTGTTCTTCACTAAATTTTCGTGTGGAGTTGCATTTTCACATGTAATACGTGAAATGTGATGGGCATCAGGTGAAAAAATATGCCAAATGTAAATGAAATGTCTATATTGCCTTGAAATATCTCATGATATATTCATTTAGAACGTAACTTCACATACATTCACTTTATTATTCATGTTATCTATCATTCACACTCATGAGAAATATATAAAATTCCCAGAATTAACTCATAACATAATACGCAGGAAGTCTCTGACGTCACAAAATACATTCACCAACGATATAGTAAATGGGTTTACCAAGTATGCCACCAATCAGGTGTGAGACACTGAAAGGTTGCCTTTTGTCCTTTCCTTTCCTATGACTAATTCCTATTACCGTTGGTTTTCATCTCAACCTTCTGGAAGTCCCCTCAACAAATTATTCTGCGTTAAAAATAATTTCAGGTTATGAAGATAAAATTATCACAAATATCAGGCCGACCATAAGTATCCAGTATTATTATAAAATATATAATACACAAAATAAAGATAATGAGAATTAACAAAAGAAAAAGTGTGGAGTATGGGTGAGGGAATGCGCGGAAAGGGGACGCTATGTGTTCACGCTGGTTCATGCGTTCTGAAGGTATATATATGCCCGTGCGCACACAACGACGCGTCAGTTCCAGACGAACTTCGGACACGTGAACGTTTTAAGTAAGCCTCTTCAAAGAGAACAGCTTCTTTTTTGCTTGGTCCGCTCATTGTATGGGTAAGCTCCCCCTTTTTTTTCAAATTTATGTATATTATGTGTGCATCTTTACATATTGTCCAACAATATATTGTACTTGTATTTGTTACTTATGAGGAGAAAATTATATCATGGTCATTTACATTGTGCATACCATACATATCAATAGATATGAGAACTGTAACAATCGAGGTCTCGTTGGCACGCGTTAACGTATTTTATACGACCTAAATACTTCATCGCCATTCTGTAGATAGATACGAAAAAAAGAGGAGAAAAATAAGTATGAGCCTTTCACATTTCGACCCACGCACACATGATCATTAAAATGATATTGTATTATCTTTCTGAATTCGTTGTTCTATAAATGAAACGACTCTATGTCTCATCACGTGAATCTCTGTCCGACTAATTCAGTCGCATAATGATTTTCGTCGACACGGACAGGGTTAATGCAGTCGAATTTCATGTTGCGTGTTTCTTGGAAAAATTTATTTGATTACTATTCTTTCCATTTCACGGGATTAGAATCTCAGCCCGAGCATATTGGATACACGACCTTTTGCGCAGTAACCTTCATACGTGGCGATAACATTTATTCGATATTCATTTTTGTGTATAATGATGATCGCGATAAGGGCATAATTCAATATAGACTCCGGGCTCTCTCAGAAAATTATTAAAGCGAAGAGAATGAAATCCCATAGTTGGAACATTCTAAGTCAACATTGATTATGTGTTGGTGTGTGTGTGTGTGTGTGTGTGTGTGTGTGTGTGTGTATATATCTGCCTGCCTGTCCTATGAGTCAACGCGCTTTGTGCACGGGACACGCTCTGTGATGTCAACAAGATGTCGTCCGAAGCAAAGACACGTGGATGATGAATTGTATACTTCCTTGTATTGATTCTACTACATAAATTTACATTGTATATACTTCTACCTTAGCGGTGAATTTCATTTCACCGTTTACAATTTGAATTTATGAGATTAACCAATTATTAACATGAGATTTTCCCAATTCGTATGGAATTTCATTTGTATACCAATATATTGTCATTGACAATGATGTGCAGAATATAGTTATTTATTTGTTGAATTTCTTCATCTTTATAGAGCGAGAGAAGAGTTTAAATAACGGTGAGAGCCCTGTGGAGCCAATAAGCAGCTGCAGGGATGAAAATGGATACTTGCCAACAGTTGGCCGATGGGGCAACGAGTGGCCAAGTTGACTCGAGTCGGCAGAAATATGGTGCCAGCCACAGGGGCAGGCACGCGGGCCCTGGATTAGGGGTGTTCCGCTACCCCTGCCGGTTTGGGCCCATTATGAATCAGCAGCCTTGACCGTTGAAACTGTCGAACAATATGAGGAATTAGCAAGCAGTGTTGAACTGGAAACCCAGCGACTATTGCGCGAACACCGATATGATACAATCGGCAATTTCCTGAGGTAAAATACAGTTCTACTCAAGAAAATGGAAACTCGAACAGATTGATTGAATACATTTTATATTTGTGTCTTTCCAGGTTTTATAAAGATTTCCAAACAAGCGAGGAGCCTATGGTAGAACGTTTCTATCAAAAATATCAACCACTTATTACTCGTAAACACCATACATGTGTGGGTCTTGGTTTCGAACTGTTAAGTCGACTGAGTTTACTCAATGATAGATTTCCCGGAATCGCCAACGGCCTCTATTTAGTATCATGTGAAGAGGTAAGCGTCTTTTGCCATAATAACGTCATTGCTATCAGATTTTGGATGAATTACAACGATAATTCTTTTCTCCAACAGACAATTGGAGACATTGAAGGTTACGTTGGTGGGCCACCAGCAGCTGACAGCGGTGAAAAGGAGCATGTGCTCGTATGCCTAAAAGTAGCAATAAACGGACGGCGGGGTGTTTTACTCCTTGATCCGGGCTATCATGTTGCACGTGTGATAACTGTAATGACCGACAAGCACTATCCACATACTGGTTGGTTCACACAATCAGATGAACCAAGCTGCAAGAAGGAGTACAATTATTCTCTGTGCCCACAAGACCCGGATTATGTTGAGTGGCACGAAAGAGAAACTCGCCCTGGTGCCTTGGAGCGTACACAAGTCGCTCTCATTTATGTAGCAAGGCCGTACTTAACTGCCATTGATGTAACTGAACGACGAAATATTGTCTACAACTTTCGAAGTCTTCTTGCTAGAGATACTAAAGGCCATGTAACGGCTGGTCTATATTTTCCATTAACACTTGATAATGCTCAAATGTTCACAATTTTTTACCAGACAAATGATGGAAAAAACAGAATTAAGATGCCGTTCAATAAATTTTACAGTTTATCCAAGGTATGTCCCCATTTTCGGCATGAAAAATCTGGATGAATCATCAGAATATAGTTAATTGGTTATTTTGTTCATTACAGATTGCTCCGAGTGACGATGAGTGGGTGATAATTGCTGAGTGTGCACGTCAATTGGACATGTCACGCGACGAACTTGTGAATCTCCTTTCGGCCCTGGCTACAGTAATGAATGATGTGTCATTTGTTGCTCAAATTCTCTCCATCAACTCGAGAATCAATAGTCTCGCTGAGGATAATTAACAGAAGCCAATGATTCACCCTACGGGGGGGTGTCAAAAGATTTTCATTTCTCTATTTTTTTTGCTTGCTTTCCTTATAAATATTGTTTTGCATTATTATTCTGATTATAAACTTTTATTTTGTTCCTCATCAACGCGAAATATCACTGTAATGGGAAACATATTCGAAATGTAAGATTCGTATTTTTTGACTCAAAATCTTTATAATCAACTTTATAGTAGTTATACATGACGCACTGTTATGCAGTAAAATATGATGCAAACAACGAATTGTGAAGTTTCGTCTCACTATTCACGTTGTTAACGGTCTTGTCTACATAAACGAATTCTATTATTTTTACTATTGCAGCGCATTTATGAATAATTTTGGGAAGGGGTCATTATATGATTGTATTGTACACATTCTAAATCTTCAATTCGAGCTTTATTTCTTTCTTGGTATGAATAAAATTGAATTGACATTCAACACTAATTGTTATTAAAACCACAATTACTCCTCTCCAGTTATTTCAAATAGATGATACTTGTATATAGAGGTGAGGGGTGAAATGAATTATTGGAATTCAATAAGCTTTATGAATATATTTTCTTGAAATGGAAATGAACGATACAGATGTAATTCCGATTAATCGTTCAAGGAGTGAGTAATTACTGTTGTTGACACTGTTTTATTAATACTTTTGCATATTATATTGATAATTAATTCGCCATCCACAACCGAAAATATTGGTATGTATGCATATATCCTAATATTATCATATACACCAAAGACATAATATTCAGTGTATTGATGCAGTTGATAAAGTTGGAGAGTCAACATCGATGAAGAAAATTTAACGCCTATATATTGAACGATACTACTCGATATCATTGTCAAATATAATTGATATCGTAATGCTGACAGGCGTACTTTATTTTATTTTCCGAAGCATGTTAAACTTATCGTTGACCCGTCAAGTTTACTAATCATGACTATTAGACATGTGTCGCTTGTTACTGGTCTCATTGTCTGCATTTCGTTCACGTTTCCGGCTTGTTGAAATCTCTGTTGGCGTCTTAGTATTGATGTCATTTTGTTCCTCAGGTTTCACAGCGTTTCCACTGCAAGTGAAATAAGAACAATTGCTTCAAAATTAATCCTCATAAAAACCCCAGATATACACGTAAACATATACGCTTGAGATAGTCATTGCAACCCCAATAGTTATTTCAAATTGAACGTGATCGCACTAGAGAAAGTTTCCACCATTGTGGAATTTACAATGTTAATTATAATATGATCCATATACTGACAAAGGCAACAAAGAAAAAAAGCAACGCGTATGATCGAAGATGCTAGTACCGAGAATAAAGTCATGCGTTTTATATTTTGTTAATATGTTCAAAAATAATGAACGATAGTGAATGAAGAGAAAATAAATTGTCGAAGATGAAGGAAGAGAGAGAATACATGGTGTGAATAATGCCATCTCCTCTGAGGACTTTTTTTTTCTCTGTGCAGTTCATACCTCGATCATTCTAAAAATTTGTCCGGAGAGGATTAGAGATAAAAATTTCAACCACAATGCGAGTATACAACGTACTTACGTTGTACATACGTCACACACCACTTCTCGTTCATTTAAATAATTAATACTTTGGGGAGTACCTGAAATGCATAATAAAAACCAGATATTCCATAGCATTCTTCGAATTTTCGCATATGAAAATAAAAGCAAATTGCGAAATAATTGAATGGGGATCCAGATTCCAATCGATACGAAATCGGTCCAGCTATCATCGAGAAATTATTTATCCATGCAATATTCCTTAGATAGCGAAGCCCCAACGAATAAGCACTCTGGCGGAAGGCATGCATCCATATACGAGCATTCCTCTTTCATAAAGGTTTCTATCACCATTTTCCCCTAAATTTTAATCCACATCAGAATCACCTACCTGTTTTTAATATTTCTACTTGTAGTTGATAAAGGTCTTATACTTCGTCTCGGTGATGGCATCCACCTAGACCGACTACTGAGTTGACTATTTAAAGCATCCCGATACACCAGAATCGAAAAAGTGAATAAGAAAAAAGACGGATTGAAAAAAAGTGTCCATAATTATCTATGTACATTTACAAAGAAGAAAATTCATATTCATGCAATGAAAGAAAATGTTTTAAAAATAATTTGATTGCCGAATGCGATATTGATCATCAATGGACATATAAGAGCACTTGTGTGTCATGTAAATTTTATTTTTGTTCGTCTCTTGTTCCAATAAACATAATGCTGTACAAAATGATATAACAGTAAAATAAAATCACTGTTGTCTGTTATCCCATCTTGGATTTATGTTTATACGCTTCTATTCTCCCTTCTTTACTTATTTTTTAACAGTTCTCGGTACACGCCTCTTGCGTCTGCTACATAAAATATAAATTTTCACAAAATAAATTAAGTGAGTGGTCAAACATACTCTCATATCGATATGAAGAAACAATAATTATAAATAATGAAAGTGAAAAAAAAATAAAGATTTATGCATGAAAATTGACGTACTGACTGAAATGTTTAGCAATCAGAGTAGTGTACACAATACATTTACGTGCAAAGTCTACAGACATATCCGAGCCATCAACAACAATAATGACTACAAATTATTCACTTCACTATTATTTTTTCCTTTCATTTTTCTTTGAATTAAAAATGCGATTGATACCACGTTGAATTTTTTTAACGTACCTTGTGGTACCATCAGTTAATGCCAATCGTTTCGGATCACTGCGCTTTCGGTGATGTGTAGTTTCATGCTCAACGGCGCGACTCGTACGGTTTGGACGATCTACATGAGCGCGAATTTGCGTTTCCCATTCTTGATTGAATGTTTCAGCTTCCTCTATCATTGACAATACAAAAATCTATGAGAGCTTGAACATTTTCGAAGTTAGGAATTGTTCAAACGTGAATTTTCGAATGAATCAACAAACCATCATCCAGATTTATGAACTCTTGATGTTCCTCCTCATCCCCATTGTTTAAATCTTTCTTTTTCTCGATGATATGAGCTCGATCACCAATATGATGACCGATTGCCATCTTTTTGGTGCCAGAACGTGAGTCATACACCGTTTCTTTCGTTTCTTTAATTCCACCTGGAGCAGCTCGAGTTGACTTTGATGCTTGATAAATTTGTGGGCGTCCATCGGGTCCATTGGTGTAAGTCATGATTGACGTTGAAGTCATACCGTGACTATTTCCCCCAGCCATATTATCCTGCATAATATTCGCAACGAATAAATCCACGGATAAACGATTCTTCTTCATATGAAGAAGGAAGAACTAACCGATCTGTATCATCTACTGATCACGTATAATAGTAAAGGACTAAATCTCGCGATTAGTTTGATCATAGATAGAACGGTGCAATTTCACGGATTGAATAAGAATATCAATTAATGCTCACAAAGTTCCCAAACATGCTGTTCATGTTGAATGCTGGCATTGGTGGAAAGCCAAATGGCATTATTTGATTGTTGTGACGTTGATCGTGTCGCCCACTACGTCTATGAGCATCAGGACCCATTAAAGCTGGTGCCATCATGCCAAATGGGTTACCGAAGAACGAACTCATCATGCTATTCATTTGTTGCATGGATTGCATATGAGTCCTATCAGGAAAAAGAATGAAAAATTAAAAGCAATTTAATTATTTCTCTATCCAATATTCAATTTACAATGACCAATAATTGAAATCAACTTCCATGGTAATTTATTTCGACCAAATTAATCTCATTGCTATGGCAACATGAATTAGAATAAGAAACAAATGACACGATGTTTATAAATAAATGATGTACAATATAGTAGTATCGCGAAAAACTATTTTCAATTCATACTCCTATATAACCAACAGAATGATATAATACTGAGGAATAATTCTATAATAGTTTTCATCAAAAAATTCTCTCAATCACTTCATATCGATTCATTGTGAACGAATCGATGATTTTTTATTGGACATAGAATCGAATTCATTGTTTTTTATAAATATTTACCCGAATATAGGATCATCTTCAAAGTCGCCCATTAATGACCCGAACATGTTGGACTGATGTTTGCCCTGCTAGACAATAACTATAATTTGAAGGATATTGAACTAATATTCGGATTTATCGGTTGAATATCCGGGTAATTTTGATAGTCGGACGAGCGAAGAAAAAAGTATAACTGTCGATCAATCTTTATACACGATGTGGAAATCTCTAGAAATTTCTCGGAGTTTTGGGTGAATGCACACCAATGTCAAGCCAAAACGACGTAATGTATCAATGTAGAAATATACAGTAAATTGTACATATATCTGCGTAGAAATACACTACGCATTGTAGGGCTGAAGCAGAGTGAAGGTAGTCACCTATTAGTTATCAGGCTATCCAACATTCGAATAGCATCGTGTTCTACCACAAAACGACTGCTACTATTCAAAAATTGCGGGCAAATATGGCGGCTCGATGCGATTTTCCTTATGAATTCGTTGACATATTAATAGTATTCTGAAGATTATTTCAGTGTTTCAAATTGTATGGTACACATATTGGAATTGTAGAGATTCTTATGATTGATATATCCAAACCAATCGACAATTCATAGAATGGCAACTGAACGCACAAGTTCATCCAAGCATCTTTCGGAGCATGCTAATACACCTGCGGATGAAACACAACTACTCTATATGCAAATCAAAATGGTTAGCTTTATATATTTGTATGTATAAATATACATTTTATGAATACATGATAGAAGCTTTTCATATGTTTTGGTATGCACAACAGAACTTGGAGTCCATTCGATGCCTTGCGAATGAGGTGAATGATAACATGAAAAATATAAAACGTAATATGACAATCACAAAAAAATTGTTGGAAGCAGTGAAGCCGAGCACCGAACAAGAAACTATGCAATGATACAGTCACTGTTGTTTATCAAATAAAAATGTCATTAAAATTGCGGAATCTATCGAATATTCAATATTTTATTAACCAAAGTACATCTTGAATGAATAGTAGAGACATTTGAAGAGCATTTTTAAATCGTGGCATTCTCTTTCTGCTCTTGATACATGTAATGAAGATCTTTGCAGTCATCCTCGGATATACGGACCCACCCAGTTTCTTTCATATGATAGACTGCAAAACGGAAAGAATATGGCTAAATGCGATCAATGAACTCAACGAAGAGGGATGAATGTGATATGAGCGGGCTATTTACCTCTTACAATCCCTCCAGAGTAGGCATCTCTAAATGTGGCATGATAAATGGCTCGTCTGGCAAGATCATACGCTTCTTCATCAGCCAAATCCCACTTATATCCAGAGTCTAATACACCAAAAGCGAAAACTGATCCGGAACCAACGCTGAATATATTTCCTGGCGTTCGTGTACCTTCGGAGTCAACGTAATAGAGACCAGATCCACGTTTATCGTATCCGGCAATCATCATACCTTGAACATTCAACACAAAAATATTGTCATACAACTAAGAATACCCCAATGCGTTTCACACAATTCATTACTCACCCATTGACAATCCCATGCCCTTGTAGTTATAGACCATGTTTGACATGAGTTTACTTGCTGCTGCTACAGAAATTCGTTCACGATTCCTTAACTCATAAAGTCGACACTGTTTGGCCAATACGCGGTCCCAATATACACAATCAGCTGCCCCACCAGCCAATGTTCCGAGAAGGTAATCATTTATTTCCACGATCTTTTTCATACTTCCAGACCCTAATTGGAAAAAACAACTGGTTAAAATTGTGCAGGATTTTAATGTTCAGAAGAATCAGAACCAAAACTCATTTTCGTACCAATGTATTGACCACCCGTTGCTCGAGAATCAACAGCCAAGATGACACCGCCACGGAATTTAAAGCCAAGAGTGGTGGTTCCATGATCAAATTTTATTTTTATATCTCTCCCATTATCATCAGGAGCACTGCACAATTGTGCAAGGCTTTCCGCTGGCTAAAATGATCATTAATAACATCGGGATCAACGAATCATTTTCATTTCATTCTTTAAACTATGGGATGATGGTGCAACTTTAGTAGACATCAAACATATAACCTAAACTACTCACGTTTGGGAAGGGGGATGGAGCTAATAACATATTGTTAACAAAATTATTGCTGTGATTCGCGATTTCACGTCGTAATTTCGCATCTTCGTTAGTAGAATTAAAATTCACAATAGAATTCAAGCCGCACACTTCTGCGAGAGCCATGATCGTGACTTGAGAGTGTACACTAGTTAATATCAATCTATATGTAGCACTAACAAGTTATAATCATGAAACAAACCATTTAGTAGTTGAGAGACTACATTGACAATAAGATGTATTCTGTGGAAACAGTTATCTTCCTTACCGAACGATTGCACTCATTCGAATTACAAATTGGCCATACTGTTCGTACAAGCGCAATCTTCAAGGGTTCGAATGAAAACAAGCGCACCTAAACTACTCGGATGAGTACATTCGAACAAATATTATATCTCATGCCAAAAAAAAAGGTCATCATGGATTTCTATTGACATTTAACTTGAGATTTTTCACGTCGGACAACTGTACCGAGTCAATCCCTCGATTGAATCTTGCGTAATGGAATGCGCGATGTGGATTTTTCGATGGTGGCGGCTTTTTGTCAATTGATTGCAACAAGAGCAACTCTGCTTATACATATACAGTGGCCTGTAGATGTATCTCAGCACACGTTCTCGATACTTATTCGATGTTTGGTGACATTTATCGTGTCAACAAACACTATGAGACAATAGGACGTTACATTTTTGGTTTGACATAGTATATATCTGATTGATAGTAATAATCAAAATATATTAATACATTATTCAATATCATTGATGATTGAATTGTAGGTAACTGTTGTAACGAATAATAATAAGACTCTTTCCATGATATTAAATCTACTTCTTTTTTGCAGTTCTCAATGAAAATCAAATATCAAGACGTCAAATAATATGGTTTCTGTTGACGAAGTAAAAGTTGACTTAGTGCCAATAAAGAAAAGTAAAAATGGTGGTAAAGATGAGTGTGTCAAATTTGTTGAACAGTTTGTGAAGAAAGTCACAGAGTTCAGTTCACAGTATGGCAGTAACAATAGTATCTCATATACCGCAAATAATATTGCTGGAAATCCCAGCAAGTTTCCAGATTATGGTGACTTTCCACAAGCTTTTGTTATGGTTAGTTTCTCTATTCAGTCTCTTTCAAGGCCTCGATTTTTCTGCAACTTCTGTTGTCATGCATATATATTGATTTTGAATACATTTTCATGTTCGTCATAGAAAACTTATGGGAAATGGTGGGATGAAGCACCATCAAGATTGATAGACTTTATGCCACAGAACAATGAAACAGTTGATAGTCATGACTATATTGGTATGTATGCGTGTGGTTATCGTTATCTCGATTCGTTATTCATTGAAAGGCTACTCTTTATCTGATATTGAATTTTTAGATATCGAATATGATTTAGAAGTCTATCCGATCAGAGTTTCAATTTATGAAATTTACAATCCCGGGAGCGTGGTAAGAATATGGGCTCGCAACTCATTAGGACATTGGGCACTGTTATGGAATGGGAAACCTCAAGTTGTTCCACACAAATCTCGAATATTTTCGCCACCGTTGCAATTATGCAGTTTCAAAACGAAGTTATTGAGACTGGAATTCAATCATAGTTTGTTGGATTATTACACAGAATTAGATGCTGTTCTTTTGTATGGAACTACCGAATTAATTCTGCCACGTGTGGGATCGCAGAACCACAGCGTCACAGACTTGTTACAACAATTGGCTGACCACAATAGTTTGTCCGATGATGTGAACAATTTAACACCCGACTTCGCCTTAGCCAACCTCGATCTCAAACGACTGAAAACAAAACTTCACGAGTATTGCGTTTCATATAAAAGGTTTAAGAACTTCTCTTCTCTCTTATTTGATTTCTGCGTGGATAATTCATGAATCTATTATTTCCTACTTTCAGCGATATCATCGACAGGATTCCGAAAGGTACACTGCTATCGAAATTAGGATTAAATTGTCACCGCATACCACCAATTGAAGAAGCTTGCAATAGTCTGCAAAAATTTTTACAAGATGATTTCCCAAAACTCATTAAAGAAATAAATGATTCTGTTTCACTGTCATTATCTTCCAATTCGTTACAAGCTTCTGGTGGTTTGGAAAATATTTCTAATGAAAGATGTGGTCGATTTTCGGTGCTACCGGTAATTGCAGGACTATCTCAATGAAATAAACATTCATTATGCTTTATTCAAGAATAATTAAATGTTCCAAATTTCTAGGATGAAACAGTATTGACAATTCTGAAACACTTAGACTTGAGATCGTTGTGTCGATGCTGTCGAGTGAATAAATATTTCAATACAATAGCTCGAGATGCTCTGTTGTACAAGAGTCTGAATCTAAAACCTTATTGGTATTGTATAGATGCCACAACTCTCAATATATTGTCTTTGAGATGCGATTATTTACAAAGACTTGATTGTTCATGGTGCGGAAGCTATGGTACAATCACATCACGCAATTTCATAGATTTTCTTATATCATGTGGAAGTCCATTGACACATCTACGTCTAAATTGTTGTCGTTTTGTCAATGACAATGTCATTGCTGAAATTTCCCGAATCTGTAGGAATTTGAAAGGTGAGAAAAATTTATTACGACTTTATATGAATATTTTCATTCTATTTCTCCCCTTTTCGCTTTTAGAATTGTGTCTACGGAATTGTATATCGATCACGGGTGATGGTTTCGTTGAATTGGCCAAACTTAATCATCTCGAACGCTTAGAATTATACATGACATCAATTGAGACATCGGCATTATGTTCGATATTGAGTAAAAATCCACAAATGCGTCATCTTAATTTAGCAAGTATGCGTGATCGTGTGAACATGGATGAAGTTGCAACGGAGTTGGCGAATTCATGTTCATATCTTGAAAGTGTCGATTTTTGGAAATCGCGAACACTCACGGCTGTTGGCGTCCGTGCGTTAGCGCGATGCACCAATTTACGTGAAGTTGATTTTGGATGGTGGTAGGTATCTTACCTTGTCCCTCAAGTTGATAATTGTGTATCCAACTATTTCATTCAAAAATTGAATCTATAACAGCGGTGGTATCGGTGTCGCATGCGAATCACTCCGCATATTTCTGACGAATTGCTGTAAATTGGAGAAAGTATTTCTGGGACTATTAAGAGGTATCACGGATCGTGATATTGAACCACTTCTACGATGCCAGAAACTGCGACAATTGGATTTACTTGGTGCACATTCGCTCTCGCCAAATATTTGTCGTCGATTTCTAGCATGTTGCCCCGAGTTGCGAATGATTGATCTCAGTTTTTGTGATTTAATAAGCACAACAAGAGTGGTGGAATGGCGCCAACGCTATCCACACATATCTATCAAAAAAAGTTCACAAGTGATAGATATGGGAAATTTCGAACTTGTAGAAGTTGTTTACTCTGTGGATTGATGTATGCCTGAGAGAAGTGATCAAATGAAGATATATAACTCGAAAAAGATATGAAATCTTGATTTGGAGTAAACTCAAAATACTTTATGGAAATAGTATACTAATAAGACTTTATTTTTTATATTTTCATAAATTCCGGAAATTTATTAGCAAATTATTGTGTGATTTTCTTCACTATATATTTCACATTGACTCTTTTTTTATCATTGTGAAATCAGTCATTTAATAGTGATAACTTTTAAATTCATCTCTATAAGGATTTTGACTATGAAATTATCATTGATACCTGAATATTGAAAAAATTGATATTCTAAGGCGGGAAGAATGGGGCGCAATCAATAACGAGATTACCCATGATCATAAAATATCGATCGTGTAACACTCGGACTGATGTACATTAATTGTTAGTCGTAAATTTATTTCACATAAAAACAAATCAATCATTATTCATTTGTTGCGGAATTTATTTCGTGCTTGCATAGAAAAATCTTGCGGCGCTGAACTTTGACTATAAGTATTCTGGTTCCTTTCTAATAACTTCTCCATCCTCTTTTGATTCATGTGTTGCCTATATCCAGTTAATTTCCTTGTTGGTACATGGCGTAAAGCTTGTGTCCAATCTCCTGTCTGTTTTATTTCAGCAAGAATACTAATCATCTGATTGAGTGTTAATGCCTTTCCAGATCCATCACCAAAGTCTAAATATCGATCGAGTGGCAATTTAGCCATTCGCAAACCTTCCCGTTTAGCTTTTGCCAATGACAACGGAACACCGCACACCTGAAAATAAATGCAACAATCGTACAAAACACGATCATAATAACAATATGAAACCCGTGGACTATTGGTGGAAATACCTTATCAACAATTGCCCCAACAATGTACACAGCCTCGTGGTCAAAAACATTCATCTCTTCCTTGCAGTCGGGTGTGAGGTAAACTAATTTGTCCTTATCGAATAAGTCCAAATATGATTTCCCAGTAACATTCAATGGGAAATGCGGTTCATACATTGTTGGTATAAAACTGTGCAATTCCCGGTGTAAGAATCCTTGTTTGTCGAGATTGCAAAAATATAAATCAAATGGATCCTTGACCACACGATTCATAGCGAATGCTAATTGCATTTGACGAGCACAATACTTTGATTCAAACCGACTCATTTTGTCTTCGAAACCACAATCGAAAACTAATTTCTGGCCATACATGATTGCCTGTACAACCTTCCAACCATAGAAACTATTACACTGGTGGTCATAGATCCTCAAAAACATTGAATTACAACCGAGTTTATACTGTAAATGATCTGGTATATCACTTTCAACAGGTTGCTTATTTAAGTGCTCCTGCAGCGACTTTTGTTTCTTTTCCATCTTATTTTCTTTCTTTTTCTCAAGAAGAAAAAGATGTAAGAGGTACTTCCTGTAGGAGAAATCATGAGTATTTTCCACACCGTCCAAGAAACACTATGGATCGTAAATAAATAATTTTTTAGAAGTTACCGTCTTTTCGATCGACTTTGTAATTGAATAAGCTCCAACCAATCTCTAGATCTCAATTCTTCAGGTATCTTCTCACCACTCTGGCGCAGCACATCAATTTCTAATTGTAAAATATTATAATGTTTTTGATTGTCCGGATCTTTCATGTATTCAGCTAAATGCCGCGAAGCTTCTTCATCTTTATTGACGGGGTAGATTGATGTACACCATCGAAAATGGATGGAATTCGGTTTGCAGATTTGCCTAGTGCATAGTGGATGTGTTCTGGGAGCAATGCTGGAGAATCGCGTGACACTCATACATTTCAATATATGATGACCATTTATTACTACTAGCTTTTGTAACACCCGGTTGAACATCATTGAAGTTACCACAGATACGATTCCGTTGAATCTTTATTGGACATTCAGCGAAAGTGAGGTTAGTTGAAACTCTTAACGTGCGAATATAACTGTGATCATTCCATGACCATGAGGCAGTGCTGCCGAAACGTGGGATTTTTCTACCCCTTCTATAGCGCCGCGCTTGCCTGAGGCACGTCTAAATGACGTGTATAGAGGGGGTAAAAAAATCCCACGTTTCGGCAGCACTGCCATGAGGGCATATCTCTGAAAATGTTGAGAACAGTGGTGGGTCTAATGATCGATGTTATTATGAATATGGGAATCGATCGTTGAATTTTTCCTCCGAAATCGATTGATGGTCATATCGATATTTTTCTTTTGATGTTGGGCGATGAATTTCAAACGACTACGAGAGATATAGGAAAATGGAAATTTGAAAAATTTCGGATTCAAATTGTATTCCGAATATTTGATATAAATATAAAGTGCTATGAAGGGATCTCTTTAAGCTCGAATTCATACGACGACTAGTCGTATCCCACATCGACTGATTAATATTTTTCTCTCGTTATTGGAAGCACTTGGAACAAAATCAGCTATGCTTCGGCCAGACATGCAGGATTTGATTGACCAATTCGTTAAATTCAGAATTGTATTTAATCGGCACTGATTCACAAAGTATCAACCCGTACCGATAATCATCCCTTCGATTAAAGAATTTTGTTCTCCCTGTTTTAGCAATATTTCGCTCTAGAATCGAAGTGTCGTGGTATGGAAGAGGATTATCGTCTCGATATTGCTGAAATCAATCGCGCACATGCTGACCAGAGTGAGAATGTTTCTATTACTGAAGGCATTTATATTGTTAATCAACACATAAATAGGCTGATTATCGGTGAATGCTCATCAAAATTTAGTCATGCGAATGGAAGAGGAGATTGAGATATTGAACAGTCAATTAGCTGCGATTGAGGAACTTCACCGTGATGAAGTACGCAATATTGAGAATAGATACGAGAGAGAAAAATCAAATTTCGAACGGACCATTGATATATTGAAAAGCAAAGTAATCAGGTTGAGATGATTGATTCATTTTTTACATCAAATACAACGGGTGAAATTATCATGTTTATCAATTACAGATCACCGAATTGCGAACAGCCTTTGATAAAAACATCAAATTAAATACACATCCAGCACTGAATAGACTGATGTCAACCAAACAAAGTCAGCGAACTAAGCCAGTGTCCTCAATTTTCAAGTAAGTCGTCGCATCCATTCCTTTTCGATGTTGATGTTACTATTTTTTTATGTGAGCCCCTCTTGAATAGATGGCCATCATTGGAAGTGGAGAGTTCAAAGATGTCTGAATCAAAAACGATATCTACGCAAGATGCAATTTTAAAAAAAAAGCGTAAACTCTACTCGATTGATGAGGATTCTGTTGTAGATATTACATTGTGAGAAGAATATATTGTTCAAATATATAACATAGTAAAATATTTATTCAAGAAATAATGTGAACAGAAAATGGTGATTTTCTCTAAAATAGATAATGTTGTAGCAACAAGTATATACATCTAATTGATCGAAAACGAAACCCACAGTGACATTGTCAGACACGGATAATTATAGACAAGACACTATCAGATTTATTTAGATATTTTTCGATGTAATGAATTCCAACTGTTGGTGTAATCAATCTTCAAGTGGCCATAGCTGCTCAGACCGATATTCGACTGTGGTACTTCAACGTAACAATGTTCATCAGTTCTCGTTAGTCGAGGATGCATTTTTCCAACTGTATCACGTCGAATATTCTCCGACGAGTTGTGATTCATGCGCTCCTCCCTGTAACACCACAAAAATCCATTATTCAATTGGGACAATTCACGACTCCAATCAGCTCTTTTTTTACCGATTACCTCTCACATATTCGTGCTTGAGAAATTTTTCTACGCTTCAACACCTCTTTCAACCGCTCATCCTCGTATTGCTGGGCGTAATCGAGATCTGAAACATCAATGATTTTTATCAACAATATTGGCAAGGAGAATAACAAATCTCATAATAATGCTATATATGTGGTTCGAAAGTCGATTGGTATTCGCGAGTGTACACATCGACATTGTCACTGATCTGCAAGGTATTGTCACAAAGGAATATTTACGAAGAATGAGTTCAAGGACTGCAATGCAACGAGGCGAGGATTACTAATTATTTTCAGAGTAACTCATTACTTCGATTGTGTCTAGAAAGCATCTCAGATGACAAACTAGAGAAAGAATAAGGAGGGACACTCCAAAAGTGATAGATAATAGTATGCAACTGTTTTCCTTCCACGCATGCATTAATGTTGAATAGTCTAGAAACTGTCAGCACATCTAAGAGAAAATGAATAACAATTGTGCACATTTGGAATCTCCAAGTGATATAGCATTACATTTCTAATGTATACCTTATTCGACCAAAACTCATTTTCGAATCAACGTTCCATAACAGTGAACGACATCACCATCTCTGGCAAATGGTTTTATTCCTTTTCATCATCGAGTACATGAGTATTTTCTCTAACTTAGTTTGAACAATTGTTTTTCTTTTGTGAAATTCATGTATGGAGTAAGGAGAAGAGATGCACTTACATATGTACCAATTCACGCCTTAAACTTTCGTTCAATGTCTCAACATCATGGCAATTTATGTACGCTCATTGTCCGGAAGTGCATTGACCACATCGAGGAGATGTACGTGTTCATAATACATTTTTACACAATGCAATTTCGTTTCATCACACGTTTCGCGACAGACATTGAATTTTAAATTTATTTTACATATCGACTTCATATGATGAGGAATTTATGATGATGTGCTGATTGGGAAAACTTATGGCACAATCATTTATTGATCAATATTGAGTTTCTATTCCATACATGAATTCACTGATATTTGTACAGGACGAATTCGAAAAATTATACTCTCTATTAAAGAATTCCGAATTTTCCTTTGGGGTAACATCGCCGGTTACATAAATTTTGCAAACAAAACGTTCATGTAGGCCATGAATGACATGTCTTTTTCAGGACCCTATTTGATAAAAATCAGACCTTGTAAACATGCGCTTTTCCTGTCACTGCTTGAATATATAAACATAGTTAAAGTGTTTCGGCTTGGTTGCGTTTGTTAACAAGCCATCTAACCACATAATAGACACCGCAAAAATGAACATAACTTGTGCCAACTCTCCAAACCGTTATAGCTCACAATATTCATAAAGAACATTTGTCCACGTCGACATCGAAACTGATCATAAATTCGATATGGCATAATTTAATTTTTTCAATAAATTCGAATATATGAAATTAATCCAACAGACACTTTCCATCGATGAAAGTGTTCGTGTATTATATAAATAAAACACGAAGGTCATGTCCATAAGATTTAAGATGACGCGAAAAAGTGAAATTAAGAGTTGGTGGATTGCAAATTGTAAATTGGGAGTGCACTCAATTGGTTTCACCAGTAGCGATACACTCGAACTGATGGTGACACACAAGAATGCCTTTCTACTCTCTACCGACAAGAATCGATAATTTCTCCTCATGATTTAGCATTATTTTCCAGTAAATTTCAATTTATCACACTCTCATCTGTACAATAGAAATATGAAAACGTGATAGCAATTTTTCTTTCCTTTGGACGATACAAATAGTCGAAGTAGCGGAATGAAACTTTTACACTTACATATGGAGAAATTCTATTCAATCTCACATTAGAGATTAATCCGTATATGTACTTTCCTCGTATATTGTACAAAGATTTTATATTCGTTTGTGTACATATCGAGCAAGTGCACGATTCAATCCGCTAATTCAATTCACGTGAAAGTGAGCGGTTCACATATACTTAAAGTCGTGCGCCTTGGCCCAAGGGATAATTACGTTTGCGATTGAATAACGAGGAGGATGGAAAAAAAACAGTACAGAATATTCCATCTATCTCAATTGCATCAGAATTCATCTCACACTTTCATGATTAACTTTAATTTACGAGACAAATTTTTACATGGGTATTGGTGGGGAAATAAATAAACTAAGAAAGCATGATGAAATGGTTATGCATGGCTAAATTCTTTTTCTTTTACTTTGTATCAATTCTTCTTCAATATTTATAAACAGATCGAAAGTTGTTTTTACGATGATACGGGGCAAGTGTGATCGAGTCCAACTGGTTGTTCTCGTATGGATGTCACTCGTTTCATTCACAATATCTATGAAATAATTTTCGCTGTTTACGTAAACACAAATGTGGCAATGAATAATCGATTGATTATTCAAATTTTTCGCCGAATGGGTCACGCATTTTTCAATTTATCATCGTGTATATTTAGAGAGTTTCCGATCATAATATATGAGAATCATCATCTTTGTCGATTATATTACACTTTCTTCCGTAGTAAAATGGTATTAATCAGTGAACCATCTCTAACATTAAAAAGAAATTCAATACACTTCACATATCCGTAACCTTGACTCTCGATTCATTTATGTATGAGTGACCATTTCTATTCACTGTTTTTCCATTCATGCTACAACACAGTGTCACCTTCAGCATGACGAAGACAAGCAATGGAATATTTCCGCAACATGTTCCACAGCAGAAAAAAAATCATTTGAACTCATTTTTTCAAAAGTCTTATCTCCTCCTGGATTTGTAGGGAATTCTTATGCAGTGAACAACCTTCAATGCCTCCTAACTCCTATTTATCAGTGAATCTCGAGAATGGAAAGACATGACACAGAAGATTGAGTCACATCATTGTCAAGAACTGTAGTGCAACATTTGTTTTAAACGAAACTTCCGCCTGATTCTCTAATGCGAATACATTATAATTCAAGTCATTAATGTCGCGCAGTATTCCCTGAGATCTGGAGGGTGAGATTGTCAGTGTTTTTCATCACTTTATTTGGCTTCATGAGCCAAAGTCTCAGCAGCCTGGGAGTCAAAAGAATCATCAACACATCCACACACATTTACACGCTGATGTTAATGTTCGCAGTCATTGCAATTGAAAGGAAGCACCGGAAGCACTCATTTCCTTTTACGCTTGGCGGCAGATTATTGAAGCCAATCCTTGTAGGTACAAATGCATCTCTTATCTTTTTTTCCTATTCTGAACAAGTGAAAACTCGACCGTGAAACGGATGCACTGACTTTCCCCTCTGAACCTCCCACATCTATCGAAATTTTTGCATCCATTGGATCCGAAACTGACCATTCAATTCTCATTAATTCATAGCTTACTTGAACATTCTACTCTACAGGAGTATCAACCAATGATTAGTTTACCATGTGATGCTAATGCCAATTGATAATGAAAGTTGGATAGTCGTAAGATGAAAAGCAAATATAGTGCGAGTGTACGTATAACTATTCAAAGTTCATGAGAAATGATGGGTTTCAATTTCTATCCTTTCTCACTACGCATATAAAAACACCAGGAAGAGTTCTTTATTAAATGCATAATAAATAAATGAACTATAAATAATGGCGGAAGAAAAATATATAAATATAATAAATATTCTTTGTGAAAGTATATATACACTTGATGAATATATCGACACGCTTCGTAAATTCTTTTTAAAACTGATAGTTCTTTAATTCCAAACTTGCCCAAGTAAGTCATGATAGCCCACTGTGCGTGTGTGTGTGTTGTATATTTGCAGCTAAGGTGATCTCGCGCAACAGGTGGACGTTTCAAACTTTCTACCTCATAGCCAATACAACTTCTATATGACCATAAAACATTGGTTAGTATTAATGGAATATCGACGAAGAATAGAAACAAGAGATTGCGAAAAAAATGGTTATTGGCAGTGTAAACCTGCAAGTTTGACTCTGGCCTATTAATTCTCTCCTCATTAATCTTTGGAACTGAAATTTAATGTTCTTCGAATTAGCAAACTATATAGTTGTATCTATTTACAGTAGATTGTACAAAATGGAACAATAATAAATATTCCTTCATAACCTGTATCATTTATTCATTTCTTCTTTTCTATTATCGTTTTTTTTTTTTTCATTGATGGAATTATTTATGATGTAACATTTCCCAGAACATTATTTCTATTCTAGTCCTGTAATAAAGTCAACGGTACATTATTTCATATTCACATACATCCTATTATTGTCTTTATTAATTTTTTCCCCAAGACGATTCAGATTTTGAACTCAATTGCTCACGAAGTGATATTATGATCTAAAAACGCACAACATGAAATTCGCATGCAAGTTATGTGTTTATATATATGACGTTGGTGAATCATTAGAAATCTCAAGTAGTCAGTTATTAAATTATATCTTGTTTGCTTCAATTGCCATCACAACAACGAAGATCCATATGAAAACATATAATACTCTTGTGCGTCTCCGCTATTGTTTACTAACAAAAACAACAGTTTGTTGCTAGTCTTCACGAATATTGTTGCGTGTTTTCATGTCATACATGTAGAACTGTAACGTTCTTTCATGCCAATGAGGTAGCACTTACTTATCTATTCCTTCCTCAACACATTTTTTTTATTATTTTTCTATGCACAGTGCAAAAATTTTTTTCCCACGAAATTAAATTTAATATTCCTGTCGCAACAGAACAACATTCATATATGTGCATGCTATATGTATGTGTGTGATCGCTTTCATCACATCATCGACATTGCTGTCATATAGACTTGTTTCTGTGGAATTTGCTGGGACCTAGATTATATCTACGACAGGTTCATTCATTCGTGTATACACACACACACACACACACACACACACACACACACACACACACACACACACATGAAACAGTATGTATAATGTATATATGGAAGATTCAACTTGAAGTTTCCGTTAATCTACTCCAGTATTAATTAATTCAAATCGTATGTATGTGTTTTCTATCTACATGAGATTGAGTGATGATGTTGAAAGATGCGCGTTGTAGGATGTAGGGTCAAGGCATATAAACCCACGCGTTAATTTATTTCATCGTGAATAGCTGTATAATATTTTTTCCTATCTAAACTTGGCATTCTATATGAAATATTCGTTCTTTATTGTAAAGACACGGAATTAGGAATGAATTTCCCTAATTTTCACGAAAAAAAACAGTTTATATTGAATGAAAATCTGAATCGTTCGCAAATGAAATGAAAACTCACCGGAAAGTGGTGTATATACTGGTGCTGAATACCGAGGTATTTCATCTTCATAGATGGCCTGATAATTACACGCATGGATAGTTTGTCGCGGTGCTCCAAAATAGACTTCGTCAACAGACAACGGTGCGTGATATCCTGGTTCACTCATTGGTTCGCGTTGGGAATACCTAGAAAAAGATACAATAGAAAATTTGAGTTCAAAACCTTACACAGAATCGGATTGATCTGTCATAGACGTCATTCTGTCCACTCTCAAGTAAGGATGAAACTGTATTTACCAGAAATCTCTTTCAGGAACACTGCGACGATGATGAGAGACTCGACTGTGGGATGTCCGTCGAGGGGCTGATGGTGGTAGTTGATTGGAATTTGGCAGAGGAGTTGCGACACTATGACGTCTCAAATACGCATAATTTTCCAAGTCCCATGGATCCACGTAATGACGTGCACTTCCCGTGTCACCTGAACTGCCAACGGACGATCGTTGTGAATCAACAGAATTCCAATATATTGATGAAGCAGCCGGCATTTTCACCTTCTAATGACTCGATGTTGCAGTTTGAAGAATGCTGTCCACCTTATATACTGAATAATATGAAGAAACTTTCACAGTCGATCGCGTTGTATTTTTTCTAGATCGATAATCATAGTTGCACTATTGAATTTTTTACAATAATACGCTTTCAATCGCGCAGAAGATTCAAATGCACAGCGCAATCAAAATCGAAGAACGCGGGCCGTTTGGTTGTGAACACTTCGACTACCTGGAGTACTGTGCGTGTACTATCACAATCTCTTCGGCGAGTGAAACCATAAGTTTTACACTCTCGTAGTGTCTTCCCCACTCGTTCAATGGCAAGTCGCAACCGTACCACGTTAATCATCATCATCATACACATCAGAGCCTTTTGATGGTCACGGTCTTTCGCAACTTTCTACATGATTAGATTCATTTTGAGATATGACAAAAAAGAATACTCGCAAAATTTATTTGGGAAAAAAGTAAATCATAAGAAAAATGATCATGGCAGTATGCTTTGAAATGAAATATTTATTTCGTCTTATCCATATCATACACAACATTCCCTTATGTTTATGGATTATACAGCATCATGAACGATCAAATTATTTCATTCCATGATTCAACGAAAGTATGATGACAGATGAAAAAATAAATTCATTCACTATAAAGTGTTTTTCAAAATTTTTGGTGACACATTTTCAGCGAATAACAGGTGTGCGCGATTTAAACGAAGAAGAAAACATAGTTCTATAATACTATAATTTGTCATAAAATGCTTCTGCAATTCATAAAAAAAAAATTACGTGAATAGAAAATCGAATCAGGTATTTTTTCACCGTTCTTCGATTCATTCCGGCGCAAAACGATACCAATGTCGAACGTGATGCTCACAATCATTTCTAAAATGAAGAAGAAAGGGGAAAAAGGGATGAAAAATTCCGTTTTCTGCAATCAACAATCGTTTCTTAAGGCAAAGGGTGTCACAACTGTATCGCAAAAATATAATGATGAAATAAATATTCTTAAACAATAAATAAAATTATGATGTAGAAAAAAAGATGGATCAAATTTGATTTCGATACTAAAAAAATTCAACAGGTTTGAATACAAGTAAAGAGAGCTCCCTGTTGCTCACACACAACATATAAACTAGTTTTACTTCATTTTTGTTTACTTGTCTACGCCCTTCTACGGCCCCATTGAATCCACCACAGGCAGCAGAAGATTCTGGTTTCCAAAAAATAGTTACATCATATGTTTACAATCCATATGACAATTTTACTTCACATACAACTTCTATTGATTCCTATATTACGTCAAGATTATTTTTATGTATACGCATACATATATACGCACGTGTATGTGTACACGCGTACCAGCTTCATGTTTCACTATTCTAATTTTCTTCATGTGTTTTTTGCGAGCGGCAAAGAATAGAGCCTTTTGTTTAGCATATATATCACAGAATCTGATTTAAAAATGTTTTGTCTCTCATTTTCACTATCTCACCCTGTCCAATAGAAGCGAAGCGGCTAATTCTACATCGTACTCTGTTTGCTTTAATGCACTTTCGCACTGTTGTCTATTAGCTAATCCCAACCTGTAAAATACGAGAGACCAACAACTTATTCACCAAACGACTATTGAAATGAAGAATCGAAAAAGGAACGTGATTGATTTACCTCGTGAGTGAATCTATTTTCGCTTGCCGATCTTTTATTATTTGCTTCGCCGCTTGATTTGTATCCCATCCAGTGGCTTGCAACGCCGCGAGGATCTCACGTTGTGAGGCGTCACCGGCGTCTTTCTGCACTTTGAGAATTTTACTCGCACGAAATTCATCATTGAGTGACATGACGAGTTGCTGAGATTCGCCAGATAATGGTGGACTGATCCCTGGAGGATAAGCTGACGTAGATGGAGCTAATTGTGTATTGATAATTGTCTCATTCATTTGTGGTAGGAGACTTCGTGCAGCGGAAGTTTGGGAATTTGATGATCCTAAATTAATTCGTGTTGGTGTGAACTGAATCAGATTCGGACTCGCGCTTTGATTCGTCGGTGTTGTGTTGACATTAGACTTGGATTGATGATTTATATTAATGATTCCATTCTGTCCTGGCTTCATTGGACTCCACGCAGGTGGCGGATTATATACTGGCGGTTGCTTCAAATTGGGACTAAAATCGAATGGATGATGAGTATCCTGTGTTGCGTTATAATTTCTTGATAATGTTTGACTTTGATTTGATGTAATTCCATTACTAGTTGTTGCATAATTCCTTAATATATTCTGTTGTACAGTCTTATTGTATAGAGTATTGAACTCGCTTTGCGAGAGTTGATCCAGATTTGGCACTGTTTCACGTAATTCGGCGTACACTTTCTCGGACAATACAGCGCCCGCTGGTAGACTGGGTCGTGGTGGTGCAGCCCTTGATGGCTGTAAATCATTTTGCACATGTGAAATACTTGAATTAACATTGAGCGTCGTTGACTGAGATAGTAGTGGTGAAGGAAATGTATAACTCTGTTGCTGTTGTTGCGCCGCCAGTTGGAAGTAATTATGATTACTGCTAAAACCCTGTCGGTGAAGTGTTGCCACATTCGGGACGTTATTTTGATTATAAGGAGTATTTTCTAGTTTACTAAATGATGGCTGTGTCATATTGCTTGGTGCTGCTTGTGGAGAATTGGAACTTGGTTGGATCATTGGAAGCAAGAGGGGCTGTTGATGCGGTTCACTGTGGGAAGCATGTGGACTCGCACGTATTGAATAAACATTTTGTTGTGTTGACTGTCCCAACTGCGTTTGTTGCCACATTTGTCCAATGAGCAAATCGGTACTAGTTTCAGTCACATTTTGTCCACTATAGTGTCCAAAGGAACTTTGTGGTCGCCGTACGTTGATATTTTTAGTTGGTAGAGAATTTTGAATTTTCACAGGTAATGTTGATGTACTTGGTTGTGGTGATCGGGATTTTGCTACTTGGGGTGGTGGACGAATTTTAATCTGAAGATCATTCGAATTTTTACTTGCTTCTTTGGCTCCGAGATGTTTTTCCAATTCTGCCAGAAAAGATGAGTCTAATTTTTTTGGCGATTGCTGTGGTTTAGTTTCGATTGTCAGTTCACTCATACACTGTGCGATATCGTGATTCGATTTGGGTTTGCGTGGACTTTCATTAGGTGCAATTGGTGGAGGCGGCGGGGGACCTGAAGTGGACATATAGTTCACACGTGCACAAACATTCGCATATGTTTGTTGAGTTTCATCCACTGGCAAATCTTCGGGCCAATCAGTTATACTTGGGGCTGGACTCAACTTTTCAATTTCACTGTAATGTTCACTTGTATATCCATTGGCATCTTTCGACGTATTAACATTCAAATTTGTGTTTTCACTGCGAATATCTTTATTCAAACACAATGAATACTGATTTATTTCATTTGTTCCACGAGGATATTGACTTGTACAAGTTTGCATGACATTACCAGTGTTGTTCGAAGTATTAGCAGTCAATTCCTCATTCGTAACATTCATATAGGGCTGTTGTTCGTTCTTGGAACTGTTAGTAACGTCGGCCGGTACATGACTGTAATACCGTGAAGGTGCCGAGTTCATAAATACTCTGGATGTATCGAATGGATCAGGTTGTGAAGAACTTGATCCAGGAAAATTAGCATACGTTCGTGGATCGTCCTCTTGCCAGTTCCCTTCTGAAGCTGGTGCTGATTGGTCAATTGGTTCATCAAGGATATTGACGACTCTTCGACATATTGTCTCCGAACGTAACGCATTGACAGCTAATTCTTCTGGTGATAAATCGATCAAACTTCCTTCTTGATTACCGGTTGCAGAAGTAGACGTGTTGGCAGTTTTGATCGGGCTTGATCGCAGATCATTCTGGAATCGCGTGTAATTGTATTGTTTCTTCGCTCGTGGTGCGCTTGCATAAGGGAATTTTTTCTTATCTGTCGGAGCGATGCCTACAACGTCGGGCGGTTCCATTGGGTTTCTGAGATATACATCATCAATAAATTGTGGACTACCCCAACTTTTTCCGAATGGTGCACCATGCCCCGTGTGAATGAATGAATTTTCGAGAGGTTTACTGATATCTTCGGGTTGTTTTCGTCGCATTGGATCGACAAGACATCGTGGGAAAATAGCTACTTGAAATGTTCTTTGATTTTGTCCTTTCCACCAATAATTTTCTGGCCTTCCGTCGATAATAACAATTTGATCACCCTGCTCTATATTCATTTTATCTGTATCGTCAAAACGATTAAGGGCTTTCATTACTGATGGAACCATACTTGTTAATGATTCTCGTAATGATGCGAATGTCGGACGCTCAGATGGATCACGTGCCCAGCAACGTAACATTAATTGATACATCGCCGGAGGACTTGCTTCAGGTCCATATAATCGTTCACCTTCCCGATCAATTTTACGTAAAATTTCAGAACCATTCAATCCGACCCATGGCTCCTCACCAAACGTTAACATCTCCCATAATGTCACGCCAAACATCCATACATCTGAGGCATGACTGAATTGACGTGCTTTTAATGATTCTGGTGCACACCATGGAAATGGAACTTTTTTATGTTCAGTCATGACATAACAGTCTTCTTGTTGTGGTAATGCACGCATTAAACCAAAATCACCTATTTTTATTTTATCAACTGAACTAAGTAGAACATTTCGGCACGCCAAATCCCGATGGAGGAATCGTTTTGCCTCAAGATATGCCATCCCAGTTGCTACTTGTAACGCATAATCGCACAGAGTTAGAACTGATATATGGCTACATTGCTTCCGTAGATAATCTAATAATGCACCTAACGGCGCCAATTCTGTGACCATCATCATTGGTTGCGAGAGAACGACACCATATAAACGAATCAAATTGTGATGATCCAAAGTGTGCATCGCCTGTACTTCTGATACAAAATCTTCAATAACATTTGGCTGTGTCAATGCATCAGCCTTCAATACTTTAACTGCCACTGGCAACGGCCTACCAGTGGGTGAGTTCCATTCGCCACGTCTCACAACACCGAAACTGCCGTCACCTAATTTGATCGATAATGTCACATCTTTATCTTGAATCAAACACGTCAATATTGATGGATTCTCAATTGGTTGCGATGATCTTTTGCTATTTTTAGCGCTACTTCCTGGCCGTATTTTCGTTATGAGATTTTTCTTTTTTTGTGATGCTCGTTTCTTTTTCACTGCATCCATTAATCGTCTTATCCCGGGTTTTCCCAACCCGATTTTTTCCAAATCCTCCGTTTGAACATAATCGAAGTGGTGCAATCTCGTCACTTGTAAGTCATCACGTATTCTCGTAAAAAATTGGAATAATTGAACATCTTGGAGAAGCTCCTGAAGCCATTCAGTACCTTCATCATCTGCCATTGTAATCCGTTTCTTATTATGTTGTGTATTGAACTATCGATAAGAATTCTCTGAAAAATAGGAATTGATGTAGAGGAGGCAAATATATATTAGCACACAGAACTTGAGGTGTATTATGTACATCTAATATAGACACGAATGATGTTTTCATTGATGTCATTATTTTTCTCTCTTCAAATAGCCCCTTGGGACACAGGAAATTAAATAAGATCAGTGCAACTGTGTAGAAGCTAACAATCTCGGTACCATGCAATGTCAGTCACTACTAGTCACTCATCGCAAAAAAACCGTCACTGGTATTTGAGGTGGCGCAATCATGTACTTCTAATCGCATTAATCAGTTTGGTTGTCGAGTGCATGTTTTGGATATCACTGACATGGAGATGAAGTGGATAAAGAAAGAGATAAGATAAAGCAAATATTTGGAACGTTTCGATTATACATCTATTTTTCAAACTCACCGATGATATTTTTTTTCCTCCAAAGTTAATAGGCAGAGGCACACACGTATTGAATGTTATGTTGGTTATTGCATTATAAAATGATCAATGCAGTATATTATTATGTTTGTGACTAGAGATGTGCGTGAAGGCCAGTGACAGTTGCATTTCAGATGACTGGCGGCCAAGTTAAATGGTAGGAAACTCCAGGGACATCCTTTTGAGTGTGTGTGACACGGATTAACTACTTACTTGCACCTCTTTTTTTTCTACACCTCCACCGTCAGCGTCATCGTAGTCAGAGCATGAATTTCGCATCAAGAGGCGTATCTGACAGCATATTTACTAGCAAACTGTCGGCAGATGAACGCTATGCATACCCATTTCCTCCACTGATTTCCAATCCTCAATTCTCATTACTTTCATCATACAGGGAGTTGAGCTTGTGACAGGAATGAAAGAAACAATTATAACCTTCGCAACTCATACGTCCAATTCCACAATTGTCACAAATCTCACTTTCACCAACAATGAAATTTCTCATGCATTGCATTGTTATTCTACACAGATAGATGTGGATGTTTTTTATATCATTTGAAAATTTCTCTATCATTCATTTGAATGCACTAGAGTGTCCGAAATTTCGTAGGAAATCAGTTGGAGATAAGAAAAGACCACACTGCTCAAATATATAGACCGCGTAAAACTTAATTATCTCTCTCCTTCTGCCCCATTTTCCCCGCACAGGCGCCCTTGAATAAAAACGTCTCTTGAGCTGTTCTCAAAGACGATTTGAGACGACCAGAGAAGACCGAGATGAAAAAGTATGCGATGCAACAGCCGGGCACTCGGTTTAATTCGTTTCTGTCACGGATTTTCGCATACATATAATGATACGATAGCCAACCTCCCTTTATATTACGTACATACACCTGCATGCAACATATTCATGCGCTCCGTGGTGGCAAGCGCCATCTGTATTATTGAAAATCTACACTCTAAGGATTCCTGACAATGGTTTTATTTGAAAATAAATCACCATAGATTATCTATGGGCTATATAATTTTCGTCGAATGAATTATAACTTGCTATGAATATATTCATGCTGAAAATATTCTTTGTCACATATTCGGAGATAAAATTTTTGTTTGCCAACACGATATGTATTGTGCAACGTCGTGAAACATTTGAATTTATGGCACATGCGCTTCAGCAGCATATGTGGGAAATTGAGCGCATCATTGCATTAACGAAACCTTTTTTCGTGTTTTTTGTCATGCAGCTCCCTCCTGGGCCTACCCAAATCATCAGAAACTCGGTAGCACTTGGTAGGATTGAAATGATGAATATGGTTAGGGTGGAACGATAATACGTGAAAAATTATTGTGTAGTACTTACTGTTGAGGCTGGAATCAATCGGAAAGGGAATGTAAACTGATTCCGAAGTATATGTCCCCATTTCCAGAGTGAAGATATTGCCAATAGAGTGTTGGTTGTCTCCGTACGATAAATAACATCGGCGGGTGACAGTGACAAAAGTGGACGATGTATTTATCACATAGTATCATAGTTTTGGACATTCTGAATAAACAACAAGGGAATAATTATCAATACCTGCGATAATTGAGACAAACAATGAGAGATGCGCTCCAAAGGTTTGCTTTTATTCCTCATTTGTTTAGTAGGGAGCACCATTCTATTCATAACATTCAATTATCAACAACCAACCATTCAAACTTTAGTAACTGAGACTCATAAGCAATTGAAAAGCTTCCAGGTACATCGATAACGAATTATAAACAATCTCATTCCAATCACAAAATTGAATTGACTTTATCGTTATTTTTTCCATTCATATTCAGGAAAACCTCAAAGATGTTGAAGAGAAGCGGTTTGTCACTGATTCAAAATATTTGGCATTGCTCGGTCTTGATGGACAAACAAGTACAGTATCTGCTATACCCAAATCTCAGAACGTAACCGTTGTCACATTGATAAGGCCCGGAAGTGAGCTAACCGCTTATGGTTTTATCAAGAATATCACACATTTTTTGCCAACGAACAATATTGCTATTTACGCGATTAGTTTGAATGATGATGCTTTACAAAATCTCAAAGCTAATTGTAATTCTACTAGATGTAATGTAGTACAATTTGACCTGGATCCATTCCCCAGCCATGCGGAGGATGATCGATTGCATGTCTATCGACCCCTAGTCATACAGGTGAAGGAACTGCCGTAAATTTTTGTAGGATTTATATCTGAATTGGAGTTAGAAATTTAGTTGTTTGTTTCACAATTTTCAGACAGCTTTAAATACATTAGGAAATATATTATACATGGATTCTGATGTACGTTTAAATAGTTCGGACATATCGAAACTTCTTCTACCGAAATCTGGAATATTAACATGGCCAACAGAGCATCCCATCAGTGCATTGACACATCCAAAGATGTACGAATACTTTCACGTTTCTGCTGAAAGTTTCTTCTTCCTGAAATTAATCAGAGCCTCACGAATAATTATTAAGAATACCAGGGAAATACGTGAAAATGTCATGTTACCTTGGGTGCAATGTGCATTAACACGAGATTGCATCTGTCCAATAGGTCTGTTACAATGATCTCTACATGCAGAGTAATTAGTCATTGAGGAATCATGCATCATTCATATCAATTTTCATTTGAACTTCGCCAGGCGCTCAATCAGCTGGATGTCGATTCAACAAGAAGCCAAAATATCGTTATTCTGGGTGCCATTCGTATGATACCTCAGCGTTGAACATCGTCCTCGGATTATATTTCAACTTCGATGATTCACGTTATATTCATGAGGACGACGATACTTATTTCACAAAAATCCAATCTGATGAGATTGCAGAGGAGTATTTGACAATTGCGCGACAAAACAATGCTACTGAAGCCAACGCTAAGACTTTAATTCTAACAGAACGATAAGAGCCAAAGAGGGAGATAAATATTTGTTTCTCGAATATTCACTAAACCAATATTCGTTTTTCTTTTCGATATTCATAATGACACATGGAATGAATAAATTTTTCTATGAGTCATTGACTTAATACAGAGAGAATTTGATCATAATCGCCATCATTTGTTTCTTTCTGATTCCTTTGCGATATCATTCAATTTTAGAACTTGCTTCAACATCAGCGAATGAAGGAGCGCTGATAAAGTTAAATCGCAGTCTCAGTAGAATTTTGGATAATTTGATTTTTCCCACTCTTTATATATGAAACTCGCGGGCCTTCCCGCGCATTCAGCTCCTCGAAATCATATTATGGATAGATATAATTGCAGAAAATAGTCGTACATTATCATTAGTCATCAAAGAAAGGGTGAAAAACAACGTCAATTATCATGGAACAATGTTCATACGTGAGTCATGACATGAATTATATCATTCGCCATGTAATAAGTTAGCTATAATCGTACGATACAATTATGAGACAGACAGATTTTGGATCAAGGTTAACTAATAATGGCCGATGACAGCAATTTTGACAGTTGGCATGAGGATAATTGGAAATCGCACAAAAAAAATAACCTCAGGTTATCGTCTATGCGCGAATTCGGCAAGCCCCAAGACTTGGAGTGTGATAAAATAAATCACCTGTTGGATGAAATTGTATGCAATCATTGCAGGTATAATTTCTTAGTTCACGATGCATTATCGGAAGATGATATCGCTAAATTTGAAGAGTTACAATACACCCATCGTATAGTTCGAAAAATGAATTTGGAGAAGTACAATTGCGACGTATCAATTCAGCAATATATGCCGAGTCTGTTAAATCCAGTTGCAACGACTCAACAGAGTTATCAATCGCTTTATCGAACATCTCAATCGACGATAATCATGCTTCATCATCCGAAACCTATCGCTGCGGGCCTCGTGCATCATCAACCAATTCGTCTTCCTTTGTTAGTACTTTATATAAGTCAAAATCAGCGTCGAAACTCGAAGTTCGTTGCCGGTTTGATGATGATGATCAAATGAGAACACACCATCACTCACAGATTCGCAGGTTTGAAAAATAATTATCACTGCATTCCGTGCAATTTCCACTACACTTCGTTATTAATACTTTCCATCATAGGTATGCATTGAACGGACGCACGGTCATACACGTCTCAACGCCACATTCAAGTTGTGCTCTATCAAATCAAGATGACTACAGACAATTTTCAACTGCAAAGAACCTCACGCACATCCAGTGGTTACAGAAAAAAAAATCAGAAACCATACGAAGAAAGAGGATGACTAAAGCTCTTCAGATGAAAAAAAAAGTTGATGAGGATCGATTGGCAGGAGAAAGAGCAGAGCATGGATACAAAAAACGGGAAAATTTTTCAATGTGGATGGAAAAGAAAAAGCAAGAGAACGACCGGATGAGGCGACTAAGCGAAAAAGAACACGAAATAGAACATCGGTTGGACGAAATTGAGGCGAAGACAATTCCAATTAAGGAGTTCCACTTGCGGCGATGGTGCCGAGAAAAGAGAAAGATGGCGAAAGGTAGAGAAGCAAAGCGAGAATTATTGTCAAGAACGAGAGATATAGGTATCGCATGTTGTGGTATTCATGGGAATAACGCGGAAAATTCTTTCCGAACAGCTAAGAGACTCCAGCAAGAACTCGAAAATAAAAAATGCGAAGAAGAAAAGCGGAAGAGAATAGAGGAAAGCTCAAGAGCGTTTCAATTATGGTATGAAAGGTCTAAAAATCGACCACGGCCAGCAACTCAAGGACTTTTGCGTTAGCTCTACATTTTGAATCAAATTTCTCTATTTGGTGATCTTTTTCTAGTAAATTCAATATGATTATCATTTGCAGCCCACCAGCGTGCAATACCCTCATATGTAAATCCTATTCCTTGGATGGTCGATGACGTGGTGTCGGTAACGCAATGTCATTCTCCAGATGTCCGAGAGCCGAATGCAATATTAGCTAGACATGAATTTATGCAAACAATGTCATCCGAGCAATGATCCAATTTTAGTATTGTTTCAATCGTAGCCAGATGAGTTTCGAATGGACTGTGTAATATTTTTCATAATTTCAAAGAATAAAAATAATCATGTTTCCGTTTGATATGTTTTATGTTTCCTGTCTCATCCTCTTATCATCCTTTCCATGCTGAATATTTGGAAATTCAGGAATGAAGTAACATTTCAATGATGGCTTCTGTGTCGCGTCTGAGTCTTCTTATATTCCGCTCTATAATTATCGTTATTATCGCGACTCAAGTTAATTGTTCAATAAGGAAGAAGCGAATTGTAGGTGGAATTCATGCAGCACAACCACCTGAGGATGATCCAGTGGTCTTCGTCAATGTGAATAACCGCGAATCTCGCGTCAATGGCAAACGGGATCCAGACAAAGGGTTCTACGTTTTCAAAGGGATAAGATTTGGTGATCCTCCGATCGGCCGTAATCGTTTTCAAGTGATAATAATGTTAACTTAAGCCTCGATGAGTGCGAATAAATATATTCTCATTGTATAACTGAGCATAACTGATACAGAGGGCTAGAGCACGATATATGAATGGAGAGTACAACGCTACACAATGGGGTCCACCGTGTCCACAGATGCATGAAGGAAGAATAATTGGTTCAGAGGACTGTCTATTCCTGAACGTTTTTACGCCACAACTTCCAGATTCGGGTGATGGCTACCCAGTTTTAATATGGATTCATGGTGGTGGATTCAAAATCGGTGCTGCATGTCAATATGAGATGCGGAATTTGATTAAGAAGAAAATGATTGTTGTTTCTATCCAATATAGATTAGGGTCACTAGGTAAGTATGAGAATATTTGTTAGTTCTCTTATACATATTTTGATGTATTGTCTTTGTTACAGGATTCTTGAGTACGGGTGCATCTGAATTTCCAGGTAATAATGGTATGTTCGACATGTTGTTAGCTGTGCGTTGGGTGAAAAGATATATACAATATTTTGGTGGTAATCCAAAAAAAATGATCGCTGCTGGACATGGTACTGGTGCCAGTGCTGCTCTTATACTTTCCTTATCGAAATTAACCAACAGTATGTTCTATGAATTTTTCCATCCTAGTTTTTTCGATTGTGTCCCTGTGGAATGATTTTGTAGTGGACTTCATTTGTACTTGTGATTATAGATTTTTTTAGTGGCCTAATAGCTATGTCTGGTACTATGCTGTCCAGTTTTGCTTTTGACAAAGATCCCACAAGTAGAAGCAAAACGATAGCAAAAATGAACGGCTGTCCCACGGACAATGTGACGAATATGGTACATTGCCTTCAGGAAATACCCATCGAAATGATAATCAGACAAGATTCCGACATCGCAAACATGCGATCCGCCGCAGACGGCTTTTTATCAGAAATATCAACGCTACTGGTACCCGGACCAGTCGTGGAGGGAAATGATGACCTAAGGTATATTGAGACATTAGTTATCAATTATTGATAATATTCATCAAATATTAGTTATTCAGAGAAGATGTGGAACGAATTCTTATGTTACAGATCACTCCCGAATTTTATGGCTGACACACCTGAAAATTTTTTGAAACTTGGTCAATTTCCGCAAATACCTTTACTTACTGGCGTCATGAAGGATGAAACTGGCGGTGCGATCATGGGGGGATATAGCAATGAAATATGGAAAAAGATTCGAGAAACACCAAATTATATAAGGGAAGGAATGATGAAATACTTGCAGGATTCTATCCCCATGCTTGAAAAATCTTCGCGACAATTTGTCCCCCAGGCTTTCGATAAATATCTAAATCGGAATGGCAACCAAAATTTGGAATCGAGTCTAATGACAGTGACTAAAGCGGTGAATGATGCGATATTCAACGTACCTACATTCCTCACGATGAATTATTGGCGGAAGAAAGCGAAAACTTACTTCTACAGGTTCGACTTTAAAAGTAAGAAACCACATAAAAATGGTTTCCTCACAGGACTGCCAATAGCGGATGGGAAAAATTCCACAAATGGTGACGTTTTTTTTTAATAAAAATCATTATTGTGAAAGAATAGTATACCTGAATAATCAATGCAAAACACTTTCAAAACTTCGTGCAGGTGGTAATAAAGGTCATGGTGATGATTTGTTCTACATATTTGGACAGAGTAATGATATTTTTGGTAAATCATTGCATGGATCTTGGAAAACTAACGAAGATGATGAGCGAGTATCCAATATTTTCACCGATATGATTGCACAATTCGCCCGAGTCGGAATAGTTAGCGATGGAAGACAATTGGAAGACGATAAAATCTCATCTGCGGGCTACCCATCGGACGGTGATACGTTTTTCAGTATCACGAATAAGTTGGAGCCCATAAAGAATTACAAATTTTGTGAAATTGCTCTATGGACTGGGGCGGTAGATCAAATATCATCATCGCTTTGCGATAGCATCCGTGTTACTACTAGAACTGTTGAACGTTTGACAACAGGAACAAAAGAAATCACCAAGTTGGCCAACTCGTCTATTGATACAATTACAAATTTAGAGAAAGTTGGCGGTGGAGCAATATCTCCAAACATAACATCCTCCATACCTAAAATACCCTCATTCGGAGTGTTTGGTTGACATAGTTAGAGACGAAGCAAAAAATAGTATTCAAACGCTTGGATGAATTATATCAAGTCATAAGTATTTCGTGGATTCTCAAATATATTTCAAATGGAAGTAAAAAATGGAATAATGCGATTATTGTCCTTCTTTCAACTTATCACAGAAGAGACCTAAAATAGCCTCATCTCCAGAATCATCTTTCCATTCGGATGTATTGCCTTCTTTATTGATGTTTTCCACACTAACATCTTGCCTGATATTTTCTACTGATAGATCGGAATCTGTACCACCATTTTGCAATTGAGTTTCTTCAAGCGAAAGTCGCATAGTTGTTTCGTTAGTTTGCGAGTTTACTGAATTATCTTCTATAACTTGTGGCATTTCTGCACAACTGTCTTCATATTCATCTGAACTCTCAAATTTATTGTCAGAGCTATCCAATTTTCGTAGCTTGCTGGGCTTCAAGCCAATGTTATTTTCATCCGTCTGCTTAACTGATTCACCTGCTTTCTGTTCAGCAACATCGTCCCTCTGAATTTGATGATCATGTCCATTGGACTCGCGTGAGTAGTCAGTTGTAGATACAACAGCTACGGATTGTAATTGAGATTCGGCGTCACCATTCTTATGCTCTTTATCCAATAACGGAAGCTGTAACGTAGGAGCACATGGATGGATAACCTTCTCGATTTCGATCAAAGATAATTTAGCTTCGTTTATAATGCCCATTTCAGTATCGCTCAGGGCTAAATTAAAGATGTCAATTGAATATTGTGTTGGTGGGGACAACAACGGATGCGGGTTCATTTGAATTGCTCTTAGAACTTTCAACAAACTCTGGCGACAGAGAGGATGGCTGCTGTATAAACTTGTTTCATCTGTACCCAAATAAACGTCATAAAGAATTGACACTATCAGTCTTTGTATATTCTGAAACATTTTTGAAAAACATAGAAATTTGTATGGTCTGTATTCACATATAGAATGGTATCTATTGGTTTAACTAACTCACTTTATATAAAGGCAACTTAATGAAAGGCGCAGAGTTGCGGATAAGATTCTCCAAAGCGGAAAGAACTTCTTGGCATATATTTGCATTAACATGTCTCTCCTTTTGAACACGTGCAGTCGTGGCTCCTAACACTGCACTATTTTCGTATTGACTGTCTTTGAAACGCTTCAGTGCTCTTTTCGAAAGATTATTCGGCTTCTCAACCTGGGAATACGAAAAATAAGACTCACATCTAAATTATTCATATCCTTCATAATATATTTGTCGTACCGTCAATAGGACTCGATTTTTTTCAGGAGTTATTTCCTTCAAGATGAACGGGATAATATCATCGGCAGCTGTTTCAATTGCCGAAAGATCAGCTAGACGCGACAACCACAACGATAAACTTTCATATATGGCTTTTCTGACACTGTCGTAGGGTCTACTACGACTTATAGTGATTGTGTCTTGTTGCAAATTTCCAGTCCACTTTAGGGTTTGCGTATACAGTTTGAGAATTGTGTTAGCATACGGTAAAAGATTTTGTCGGAACCTAGAATCAACATAATTCTTTTTATGAGTGTGAAATTATTAGTGAAGTATATATATTTACCCGTCAATGAGAGAATTGAGGATCAGCAGGAGATTCATGTGTAATTTTGGGAGAATGAAACCCAATATTTGATGTTTAAATGCATCAGTTTGCAATATAGAAGGCGTAATAGCCAATCCTCGACATAGAACCTTCAATATTTCCGTGGGACAAGCCGAATTGCGCCCTGCACAGCCTCTAACGGATGAAAATGAACATTTTTATTCCATATTTTTTTGTCACTATAATGTTTCTGGGATTCCTCAATATGTTCTACCGTAGCATTGTTGATAGAAAGATGCTGAGGTTCTCGAATCGCTGCTCTAATTTTGAATAATATTCAAATAAGTCGGTTTCGAGAATTCGTGGTAATTCCAATTTAGCCCATACATCTACAGTCTCCATTTCCATGAATTCAGAGAACAATTCATCCATAATTACATGAAGACTGTTACAAATTAAAGATTGATTGTATATCCAACTAGTATAAGTTGGCTTGATTGATGGAGGTTTGAATGAGCGTTCAGTAGCTCTAGCCAATAACGCAAAACAATTGGCGCCTGCTCGTACCAAATTTTTCTGCTTTGTATCGATAGTTGGTTGTATAATTTTTCTCAATGGAACCTGAATATGATGAAGAAAGATCAAATATGCATATTGACATCGATGGCAAGTGAAAGGACACTTATTCCAAAAATTTATGTGACCTGCGACCTTTCTGCTGATTCCTTGAAGTGGAATAAGAAAGTGGCTATCAGATAATATACTGCACCACATCTCTTACTCTGCTCCATATTCGAGGCTATTAACACTAACTGTTTCACTGTTTGCATCGAAATTTGTTTGTGTAATTCGGGTATACTCTTGCATGATGTAATCAAACTAGCTAAGACTTGAGATGCCAATGTTATTTCTCTCGTTCCGCTCTGAACGCTCTCCAAGACTTGCATTGTTTTCGATATCCAAAACGCACCATATTTCGATAACACATCTTTAGTACATTTTGGTAAAATATTCAATAGAATATTCAGACCATCGTGTCTTGAGATACTTTGATTCAGGCGAGTATTGATGGTACTTATGATGTGATTCAATAATTCATTTACCTGAAACAATGAAGATATTTATGCTAGTAATATCGCGTGGATTGAGGTTAGGATAGTGTGTAGAAAAGATAATCTTACTTCGTCTGAGTCAAATGGTAAATCTGAGTTCGTGGTTAACAAATTCAGAATAAAATTATCATATTGATGTGAGGATTGATCGATGGCACTAACTAAACTCATTAATTTCGCCATTTTTAAGAATGGCAACGACCGTTTGAAATTTCACATGTACCCACGTGTTGTGTACATTACTTCATACTCTGATTGAGTCGGCAAATGTATATATCCATATGAAGATGGCGCATAGTCGCAGTAGAAATATTTAGATTACAATGCCGGTTTGCCGGACGGCAGAATTATTGACTTGCCGCTTTCTCATTGCTTACAGGACAAAAAGAAAGTCAGGAGATTTAATAAACCTGGCCTGTGTTGGATGGATCATCAACAAAGCGACTCGTAACATGTCAGATGACGATATAGAAACAAATGTCTGAACATCAAATGAGTTTTAATAAATTCTCAAAAATTGCCTTCGTTCAATTGATATAAACAAAACATAGCTTATAAGTCGAACAGCACCGCAATAGATTAGATGGAAATTACCGCAGGCTTTTGGTCATTGTTCAAATTCCATCCTGTGGACTACGTCTTTTCTTCAAACTGTGATGGTGTTTAAATTTGTTTCTGCCCAAATCCCACTTTGAGGGGGTGTCCCGAGAAGAAAAAAACAGAAAAACATTTGATCAGGTACAGCCATGAATCACAATCGTACATTGTTGTAGCATAGAGTCAGATCTCAGAATTAGTTCAATTCAAATGGTCTCTTTTGTAGAGATGTTAGTTTTTATTAGTCACTGCACTATAAGCTATTTGATCAACCCTTTTATTGTATCTGTAACAGTCACACCATGTAGTATTTTTGTTTGTGGGTATTACCCCCAAATCTAAACAATTTAATTTCATGGACTATAACAAAGTTAACTTCAATACTCATTGAAATGTGTCAATAAGAAAAATTAATAATAGAGCACCAACTATAACAGCTTTGGTTTATCAACATATTGCTTTCCGTGATGTATAATCGTTGCAAATGTTGCTGCAACAATAGCACCCCAAAACAGCATGTACGGCAGTACTTCAGTGCTGTATCTTGATGGTAATATGACATGAGCAACCAACATTGCTGAGGCTACCAAAAGAACTAGTGGGAATGTAGCATATCGCCAATTTCGATCATATTCCAATGGGCATTTCAATTCCGTGCACTCTCCTTCTAGCACGATATAACGGCCCAAAAGTAGATTGATTGCATCCTAAACAGACGTTGGTTTTACTTGTAACGATATTTTGCAGAACAAAAAGAAAGCAGCCATACAATATTATCTATATACTTACTTGGCGAAAACCGTCAGTGAAATTATTTTTATAATATCTTGTCATAGAGTTTATTCCATCTCTCAAAGCACCTAAATGGGTTCGTTTGCCAGTACGAGTGAAATCGGTTTTCAACGCACCAGTACCAGAATACTGAATACTTATAACATCGGCATTGTCCGCCCACACATTTTTGAACAAGTTCTCAAGAGAAGGGTGGTCTTGAAGTGCCCGCAAAATACCAAGTTTGGACAGAGCGTCAGTTAGTGTGCGTTTCGCTAGAATTGATTGGACCACATTTGTCCGATCCAAACAATCAATACAATTAGTACGGAATACACCATCTTGAACGGAGAGCAGCGCACCATCTCTCGAGAGCAAGAAATATCCCATTTGTTCTTGATCGTGTGCTAATCTATCCATCAAGATGTTCAATCGGTCCCAGCGCATATGCCTACATTCCGCATGAAAGTCAAATGCTTCATATTTAACATTTTGATTACTAATCTGCGAAACAACACTGCGAAATTCCTTCTCCAAGACATCTTCAGCACCTTTCTGATCGATCTGATGAAAAAAATATCCTCAATATACAAGATCACATTATCGAGCATGGGAAGAAGCTATAAATTACCAAATTAACTAATATCTGTTTCCCATAATGGAAAATTTGTGCATCCATGTGTCGAGCACAGGCGATCTGATGATTCTCATCCAAACTAACTTGTGGTTTGGGTTTATATTTCAAGTTTGGTTCCTGCTGCCAAAACAGAGGAATCGACCCTCTTATTTGGACAAATGAACTACGATCTCCATTGACTTCAACCAATTGTTCTGTCTCTACATAATTCGAGACGTTCCCGTTGACGTCAATACCGCGGGAAAATAATCTCGTACCGGCACGTTGAACACTACGTCGAGATACAATTCCCCAATTGAATGAAACACCATTAATGACGACAGTATTCAGTGAAATGACTGGTTGACGTGGTGTTAACGAAATTTCTCTAATTTCAGGCCTATCCGAGTACAATTATAAACTCAATGAAAAATTATGAAAAGGATACAACCATGTATAATTGGCAAACAAAATTTCGAATGTTCTGGTCTAGATGATAAATCTTGCAGCAGATATGCATTCCATATGAATCGAGTGTCGGCTCGATCATGCAGTGGCATCTAAATATCGAAAAGTTAGTCATGAATCGGAATGTGTGATTTCATATGGAAAATGAGGTAGATAACGATACCTGGAGAAATTCTGGGGTTGTATTGTGCAATCTTTGCATTGTATGACTAATGTCGTACGTATAACTGAAGTAAAAATATGGTGTGTTCAAGACTGATTTGATCATCTCCAGATACGTAATATTATTCTCAACTTGTTTGTCAGTTAAGTGAAGGTCTGATTTGGAATATGGTATGATGTCAGTGGACGTGATTTTGAATATTTGTTGGCCTGCTATTGTGCCGATTCGCTCGGCATTTGTAATTACAACAAAATATCGACATGCTAGTAGACGTATTGTGCCTATGATACCCCAAATTTTACGCCTAATTGCAGTTTGTGGAATTTGACTAGCTGTTCCGACTGCAACAAGAGCATTCACATTATTTTTCGAGCACTTGCTTTGATATTCCTCACCTAAACGAACCTTGTGTGTAGATATGTTGATTCAGTCGATCTATGACGAGTAATACTTTAGCGCCGACAGCTTCAACATAGAACTTCTCATTCGTGGTATATCTATGAAAAAGAAAATAGTAGTTTGTTTATTATAATATATGCATAAGATTTGTTACACCGGATGTACCGACATAGAGTGAGATTTTATATATTCAATAATCCTAAAATATTCACGACAAAATGTGAATCATTAAAAAATACAGAGGAAATCAAAACCATCAAATACTCACAGATATAAATCGTCATAGACATCAGTATTCGACACCATATTGAAATGTCTGTATTGGTCAATATGTTATATCCAGAAAATTCACTAGTACAATTTTACTCCAGTTTAATTAATTGCTGCATAAGAATTAATTGACAATTACTCTCTCAAATTGCGGTGAGTTCTATGGTAATCATATATGCTTTCTCATGATTGACTGCGAACTAACCAAAATCTCATTCACACCAAGAAATATCAATCGCGCACGATGTATTTAATGTTCGACATTTTGTGATTAGTTGGACAAGGCTATGGATTTTATACCTGTGTGTAACTCACGTCTTCTGATATTGGTGATAAACAGTGAGGAAAAATGAAAAATGTTTATCTTAGAATGACAGTATTGTTATGATTGTTCAGTTGCGCGTTTACATGTACACCTAAGAATGTGGTGTCATAAGTATAGACGTGTAACCATGTATATATATATATATA
>JABMBR010008284.1:0-50431 GCA_018881525.1 Meteorus sp. PSUC_FEM 10030008 | reverse complement strand
CAAAATTTGCGAAGCCAACCCGGTGTACTTTTTGTCGACGAAATAGAGACAAGAAGACAATGTTACAGTGCCCGAGCTGCGAGCGCGCGATGTGCGATAAGCATAGAGCATATATTTGTATTGATTGCGGTTATGGGAGGGATTAAAAGAACAAAAATAATGTATTAGCAAATGTGTTTCGTGTTGAATATAATTATAGTGATAAATGTTCACATTTACATATATATTTTTCTAATAAACATTCATCTTTACCGGTAAAACTTTTCCTTTTTTTTTCTCACGAAACCCCAACTTCATATGTTAAAATAAATATACTTTCTGGAACAGTCGGAAATTTCAGGATACCCACTTTAAAGTGTACTTTCTCAGGTTTATGAATCTATTTTTTTTTTAATTTCATTGAAAATTACGGATTCTACAATGATTTTAGCGAAATACGGTACCTCTTTGGAATTTTTTTTTTGGCAACTTTTTTCGCATAGCAAAAGTTTTTTTTCGGGATTCAAATTTTTGTTAGTTATAGTACACAGTTTGAACTATCTTTGGGTATTTTTTTTTGTATCTGGATTAATCACATTTTTATGGCTCGTCAAAGTGAGTGGGGTGTGACACGCCCCTTGTGACTATTACGCTACAATATTGAGGTGTGACTTGCAAGGGTTAATGAGGCCAGAAGAGAAACCACCGTAAAAATGAATAACAATGTTCCTTTTGTTGCCATTATGGGTTTTCTTGAACGGAGAAATTAAATAATTACAAGATGATTCTTTACTTTAAATGATTTCATAATTCGGTGGAAAATTACCAAATTTGATGTTGATCAAATGTTTGTTCGAGTTCAGAAGTGGATGGGCGTAATATTGTTGAGTATCAAGAAAAAATAATACTGGTGTTCTCTGTTGCCCGACTGATCAAATGTGAGGATATGAGTCCACGAACTGTATTTATAGTTGGAATGAGCTTTATATGTAGCACAGCATGGAGTATAGATTTGTGTTTGGCTCATATTCCATTTTTTACTGTGAAAGAATCACAGTGAGGAGATCTCACATGAGTTCATCATTCAATTTCGATTTCAATCAATTTCGCACCTTATCTTCTCCAAATTGATATCTAATGACATGTTCTCAAGCTCGCTGTGTTGTTTTTATATCTAATTTTAATGACCCACAACTAAACATGAATTTCAGTTGCTTATTATGCATGAGGAAAAATGAAAAGTTAACAGGAAAAAATTCACGATGAAGCTTTGTGCAACCATTTTTCATCATTGTATGAACACTACAGGGACACTTAGTTCTAAATGTTTTCATCATTTCTTTGTGTCTCTCCTCTGTTATAAAAAATCTGTATTTTTCATAATGCACTTGATCGTTTTACGCATATTAATCAGAATTTGAATTTTCATTTGAAATATCATCCATGTAGAATCAACAGTAAAAAGAACATGTATGATAAGTCGATTATATTACAGTTTCGTATCTATTAATTTCTTCTTATATCAAATTTCATGTTGCGAACAAATTTATTCAAATCTTGTATAATGACAAAGCGTCTGGGACTAGTTCGGGGGATCCAGATGATGCCCAGTGGTGGAAGAATCTAAAAAAGATAATTGATAAATTGAATGAAATCGGTAAGGTCTTCGTTTAGGGATGAGTATTTTGTGTACCGTGCATATTTTTGAGTTGACGTTCGAATATTTTCTGATCCCTCTTCTGAGTGTGGTTAAATCATTATAGTACACAGTTTACCGCCACCTCCGTATGATGCCTTACATCTTTGACCGACAGGACATTCGGAATCGCTGCGGCATGGAAATCCTATAAATTCGTGAATAAATGAATTAAATTAAATTCTGTCATTTTGTCACGATAAGAAAGTGGGAAAACGGGTAATTGCTGGGTTGTATTCATGCTCACTGTTTCACCCACCGTAGGCCTGTAACAAAAAGTTGAAAATAGATATTTGACATATGTCGAAAGAATAGTGACGAATAGAAATGACTCGTCTATTGGATTATTGCCTACTCACATCAACAGAGTTTGAGGACAAAACTATGATGAGACAAACTACCACCACAAATGATAACAATATCTTCTTCATCACCATTGTCACAATTCAACTACAAACAGCCGACACTGAAGGAAAAATGAGTGGCTCAGCTATTGTTGATACTTCTCAACTGTGAAACGGGCGACAGGTTCACAATATTTATAGAAGTTCTAGCGTGGTTCAGTGATCACTGAAAATTATTAACATGTGGATATCATTGCGACAACATTGTTCATCATCTCTTTATACTTTCGTATCGCATGTGGGAATTACTATCAGGGAATCACACAACGATTCTGTCATTCGATTCAATTTTGAAACAGAATGTTTGCTCTCAGATTGGATAATCACCACTTTTTTATTTTTCTGTGGGGAATATAGTGTTGGGTATGAGACTGTGATAACGAAATAAGTCGTATATGCATTGCTGATAATGTGGTTCTAATGGTTGACTTTGTGAATACAGTTTTTCACATAGATTTCAAATATGAAATGCAGTATCTAAAGTTCAAGTCCAAATCTACCGTCATATAGCACATCCTCTGGAATGTTTATGTAGATCGACTGGGTACCGTGATAGCAATAACTTTCAGGTATCTACATGACTGAGTGTTTCACAGGGTGCATATCTTACACAGACCTTATCCCACTCACATCCGACAGATGAATCGCAATCGATGAAATCTTCAATTCGATTGAGAATAATAGCTCATAACAATCATCGAAATATGGTTACATTGGATACTTTACTTGTACAAGTAAGTAAATCCCACGTGGGATACTTCGAGATAGAAAATCACTCTGTCATCAGTTAAGGAGTCTTTGAGTCAAGTAAACCTACATGACATTGTATCAGGAACGATCATGTTTTGCTTCTATACAAGAATCGATGATATAATATCCTTTCAAATTGAATGTTCTTCCCATAAGTGATTTCTCATCTCAATAATAGCAATGACAGAATGCTGTATGATCATAATTAGGCTGATTATTGGCTACAAAAATCTATGGAAATCACAGAAATATCACATTGAATTTGGTATTGTGACTGAGCAATACTAAGCTATATGAAAGATATTGGAGGTATCAACTTTCATCTGATTCATAGTAGTTGATTCAGAAACGGGACTCATATATCTCAGCCCATAAAATCGATATCGTTCATACAACACGCTACATATCTTTTTTCACAGACTTTTACGTATTTATCGAGTCTAATGAATTTATTATGATACTTCTGTTTTGCTCGCCCCCAATTTCTGAATAGATTTCGTATATGTTTCTCGAAACATTTCGTCATTTTGTGATTGAATGTTACTCGTTCTAAGTTCTTGCTAGCTGAGAGTTGGAGGTTATGATGTGCACATCATGTGCGGAGAATTCCAATTTTCGCGCCATTCGGAGAATCCAAGATCGGAACGGGTCAACCGCGAGCAACATGATGTTCAAATAATCACGTATTTAAGAGCGAGAATAAATTATGGATGAAGTTATCGTCGTGTTGACATTGAAAGATGTAGATACACTGTGCGCTGGCTTTGAGCGATAACATGTTCGTGTTGTAATTGGACTGGTCACGTATATGAAGCCCGTTATCATTCTGGAAGTCAATTTTTTTCCAATAAAACCGAGTTCAATTCAATTTTTCTCTCCCAGTAGAGTATTATGAAGATTTCTTTCTAAGTGAACTATATTGATTACTGAGAAATTCGGAAAATAGAATTCCTGCATTTATTACTATTCAATAATGAACCCCACCATATGGCGGAGGACGTCTAAAGTTCTTGATATTATCAAGATCACTCAACTCAAGATTGGTAATCGCTATTTATCTCATTATCCTATCGACGACAACATCTTTGGATTGACTGAACAACAGAAAGAGGTTAAGTACATTCTGAATTCATATTCAAATCAATTTGCAAGTTTTCATAGTCATCTTCGTTTATCGAATATTTCATAATTCTAGATATGGTCGTTAGGTGATAACAATCATGATGAGCCATACCATCATACCATAACTAGTAGATGTTATCATTATGAATTAACGGAATTATTCAATCAGTCTCTATTCTTCTTTTCAGTTGCGGTCATTGGTATTCAGTTTCGCACAAAAAGAACTCGCACCACATGCTGCCGAAATTGATAAAAATAATCAGTTCACAAATCTAAGAGTGAGTTTACATGAATACATTCCAAAGTGGATGAAAATTGATGTGATATATGTAAATCTAAACAAAAATTTTACATTATTTTTTCGAATCCGTTATTTTTCCATGTGACAATGCCCGCGATTTACATGAATTGATTATTCTTCTTGCAACCGATGGACTGATCAGGATTTGAAGAAATGATTGTTTTCAAGAATACATTATTACCTTTTTTGATGTGATATGCTTGTGATTTCAGGAATTTTGGAAACAATTGGGCAACTTGGGATTGCTGGGAATCACCGCAAAAACTAAATATGGGGGTACTGGTGGGTCTTATTTGGATCATGTAATAGCTATGGAAGAATTGAGCCGTGCTTCGGGGTCTATTGGCTTGAGTTATGGTGCACACTCGAATTTATGTTTGAACCAGATCCACAGAAATGGAACAGAAGAGCAAAAACTCAAGTATCTGCCGAAAGTGAATATAAATTTATTACATATTCCAAATTAAATTCATGTAATTTAATACTTTCATATTCATCCATATTGATTCAGTTGTGTAGTGGTGAACATTTTGGTGCATTAGCTATGTCCGAGCCTGGTGCGGGTTCCGATGTCGTTGCCATGAAATTGAGTGCTGTCAAACAGGACAATCATTACATATTGAATGGAAATAAATTTTGGATTACCAATGCGCCAGACGCTGATGTATTGGTTGTTTATGCACGCACAGATAACAGTGTTGCCAAAGCACAACATGGAATCACAGCATTCATCGTCGAACGGGGAACCCCTGGTTTCACTACAGCACCGAAATTAGACAAATTGGGCATGCGTGGATCCAACACGGCTGAATTGATTTTTGATAATTGTCGAATCCCTGGTAAATCCCCCGCCGAAAATTTCATTATTTTGATTGCAAAATCCATTTTAGAATTTCTTGAAACGATGAATCAGTAATAGTTCATTAATATTCGACCCGAGCTGACAAATCTTTGATACAGTAATGGGATGTGGAAGATCTAGAATCATCAAAAAATTTCCTGTTAAATCGATACAGTTATCATAGTTATCTCGGACTGATGAAGAAGTCAACATTATTCCCATATATTACCTCATTTATCATTCTGTAATCAAATTCAACACTATTCATAAACGATTTCCTCAAGTTCCATCTGGCAGTATTCTCAAAAATATTCTTCTATATCATCTTTTTCGACAATAGAAGAATATGAAATTGCACTCTCGTTTCTGAAATTTCATTGTTTCTATCCACACTCTATTGTTACATTCATGTCCATTTGACTTCTATCTAGCTGAAAACATGCTCGGGGAGGTAAACAAAGGGATTTATGTTCTATTCAGTGGATTAGACTTGGAACGTTTAGTATTGAGTGGCGGTCCACTTGGGTAATTGTTCTACGAAATGTTTGTCGCAGTGATGTTATTGTGTATTACAATATTCATTTTCATGTTGCGTTGCAGAATTCTTCAAGCTTGTTGCGATATCGCATTCGACTATGCTCATTCGAGGGAACAATTCAACAAGAAACTCGCCGAATTCGGAATGATCCAAGTGAGTTGAATAGCTTCAGTAATTCAATTTTATGCAATGAAAAAGAATAATATGATTCCCTGCTGGGGAGAGCAGTCCTGCGTCTCATCAGAGGGACTAAAAGACTCTTAAAAAAATGAGATGGGACAGAGAAAAATGTATTGAATAAGCAGTACAAGACAGAATTCTTGATTAAGATTAAAATTGTGGTTCGTTGTGTTTACTCCATGGTTAATCAATAAAACATTTGATCGAAATATTTTTATATCATTTGGAGAATTCATTAAACATCAATCAACAATAGACATGATTAATTGTGAGATAAATATCGTGGACAATGTCAGAATACCTTTTTCGGACCAGTAGATTTGATAAAATTATTGAATGCATCATGAATATGGATTGCATATTGATTCTAGACGAAGCTTGCGGATATGTACACGAGTTTGGGTACGAGCAGATGTTACATATACTCCATCGCACGAGCATGTGATTCTGGGAAAATTAATCGAAAGGATTGTGCAGCTACAATTCTTTATTGCGCTGAGAATGCAACAAAAGCAGCTCTACATGCAATCCAAATTCTGGGTAAGAGACATTTATCTCCAACATGTGCTCCAAGACATATTGAAATATTTTTAAAAATTCTAAAATTTCCATCCTCGTCCTTATTATAATTCTTCATTCAATGAATTTAGGTGGGAATGGCTTCATCAATGATTATCCCACGGGTCGTTTGTTGAGAGATGCTAAACTCTATGAAATAGGAGCAGGAACCAGTGAAATAAGGAGACTCGTTATAAGCCGAGCTATATCAGAAGAATATTCATAAGTGAATGAAATGAAATGGTCCAATGCTTTTGCAAGAGCTATAAGGTTTCAGGGAAATTCGATATGAATCAAGAAACTCACGATTCTATTTGACAATTAAATTTCTAGGCGAGTATCAGACTGTGATGCTCGGAGTACCTCACTGCTACACACGGTGTTATCAACTCTTCCTTTTCATTCCGTCCGAACTTCTTGATTCGTTCATTCGAATAAAATCGATACAAAAAGAAAATTCTTGTTCGTGTGGAAAATTATTTCATGAATTAAGTTACTTTGTATTGGAGTTTCAGTTTAGAAACAAAGTAAGTATTGAACAAATATTGTCAATTCTAGCTCGACAGCGAATGACAGAAACATCAATCTCATCTGTTTTAAATCGATTGTTCATTTGCAAACGAAAATAATTCAACACCCACTCGAGGACAATTAATCACGTCCACTCATCCAAATATCAACTGGTATATCGTATTATTTCATTCGAGTCATGTTCATAGATAGGTTTGACTTCCTTGTTCTCTTCATTTCACAGTCTTGAGGAATGCACCGACATATCCACAAACGTTTTATATTGATGCGCCCACGCACGTCACTAAATTCACACTACACCAATCAAGTGTCAATTATATTGTCCCTTGTTCATCTTAACACATAGAGAATATAATGAGATAAATGAGTCACTAGAACAGTAGTGGGCAGCTTTACTCGATCGTGCCACACACAATCGATTAACCTTTAGCGCTATAGGTTGCTAATTTAAGTGTCGAAACGTTCACACCCCTGATGCGTTATTTCCTTTAGCTTTCAAACACACCTTCCTTTCCTTTGTTACATTAGGATACATACAAATAGACACATATACACGCACACTTTTCATCGTGATTTAAATTCATTAATCCGAGGACCGCCAAAGTAATTGGATCGACGGAAAGACAGGAAGAAAGTTTAGAAACAAACTTTTCTCCGACGCTCCTTCCGCATACATTCGTATAAAATATTAAAATTTCAAATTACAACCATAAATGAACTAAATGGTCAATTAATAAAAAATATATGTGGTGCCAATCGAATTAAAATCAAATACTTCAATTGAATTACATTTTTAATTCTGTTTAAGTCAAGACAATCGAGAGTGTGAGAAAAATTCTCAGATTTTCGTTGCCATTTTTTTTTCCGGACACGCAGGAGGGATACTTTCGAAAATTTGACGAGGGTGAACGAAGAGGGCAAGAAGATGTCACTCAAATTTTCCATTGGGAATTACTACGAGACATATGTGAGTATCAGAATAGCTGCGGATATAGGAAATTGGTTTATATGTGGACATACATTGACACGTAATCCCATAATGAGTTCACATCCTTAAGTGTGATATACAGATGTTCCATGAAGTGCATCATCCCCTATGGAGAAATAAATTTATTCCGATTATTAGACAAATTTTGTTTGGAGTGACATGATAGTTCAATTTTCTCAAATAAAATAAACATTTACATGAATCGTGCATCCAATTTTGAGCTGGTTCGTTGCATAAAATTTACTGTATAACATTGCATCATAAAAAGAGACGAGCCGACAGAAACTAATCAACCGTAAGAGAACATTTGTATGAGAATTGTCCAATTGATGAAAATCCAATGGAAAAATATCTGACGAATCGGTGAGAATTCATTTATTGCATTCGTTTGCATATTTTTATACACCAACATCGATATACAAACAACGTAATATTTTTAATTCACCGTCATATACTGTAACGGAGTGAACGCCTGTATAACTTTGAATAAGCAATTCATTCCCGCGTTTATTGGCGCCATCATCATTCTACACTCAAGAGAGATCTCCAACTTGTTACATTTTTATATCAAACTTCGAATCGGAACATTGAAACAAATAAAACCGCACGAACCTGACGATTGAACAAAGGTTCACTGAACTAATTACTGCAGTTAAGAGATGACTATAATCTAAATGGTATATAAATATCCAAATTGAATTGATTGACAATATTGTAAATGTTTGTCCGATCAAGCATCTGTCACAAACAAAACCCTACAACGCTATGAATATAATAAATATATTGATGTGGTGCACAGATGACATCTGTATTTGTTTTACAATACAACTAACAAATACTCAACCCTGTGATTGAGACAGTGATAGATATACATGCTCGTATGAATATTTGCATTGCAATATGTATGCCACCAATGAAAGAAATGGGGCCAGATTGGGTAGTAAATATTCGTGTGTCTTAATGTGTATGAACTCTGTATGTTCGTATGTATACGCATTAGAGCAAGGGGTTCATGTTTTGGCACGCAGTGATTGGCTAACCTCACGGCCATAACACGCAATAAACATTTTTAAAACATTTAAAACTAAACGCACATTTGCCATATGCTATTGGCCTGTCAATTCACAAACGTAGCGCGTGTTTCAAATAGCCACAACTCACTTGGATTTTGTACAGTTGACAGTGGTAGTACAAACACGAACGCATTTAATACACTCACTGGTACGCACAATACATTCTATTTACCCACACAATAACGTTGGATAGTTTTACCCAGCTAAGCCAAAAATTTTAGTGGCAGTCGTTGCTGCACAATCGTGACCAATTGTTCTCTTGAAATATTTTACATAACTGTTTATCACGTATTTGCAATAGTACAGAAGTAAACTGTCGTATTGATCTGCCAATTTGTGTTTACTGTCACATGAGAACGTCAATAATTATTTATTCAATTTGGGAATACATCTGTGTTTTAATCGTCTCTGTTTAATTGTTGGCATTGAGGATAATAATCACAAAAAAAAGGAACGAAGGGTGTAGTGTGGTTTTCATTTGAGCATGACGAAAAAACATACGTTGGTATTGAAGTTGCGAAGACATCCAAGTCGCCCTTGGGGCATTCGAATTGCCGGTGGGGCAGATTTGGGCACACCGATCATCGTCACTCGTGTGAGTTTCGGATTATTTTCATTTATTTAATGAGAAAGTTTGTCATTCTAACTTATTATTTTGGACGATTATTTATCATTCGAATCAAATATTTCAATTACGTCAATGTTGGAAAATCAGTTTGCATGCGTTGATGACTTTTTTTTAGATTGCTGGTTTTTTCACTGGTTTTCTTATTGTTTTGTTTTTCTGCAAATGTTGCAGTCGGAGAATGAAGGACTCCAGAAGGGTGACGTGATCAAGAAAATTGATGACTATGATGGGCGTGATGTGAGGCATGTGGACGCGCAGAATTTACTACAAAATTCAGAGTCTGTAAGACTGGTCGTAGAAAGGTCTGAGCCGATAAATGATTCTACATTGCGAAATAATATCTTCGATAATAGACAACAGCATTCATCGATTTTCGGGTCGATCAACGCAAGCGAATTGGCACCATTACAGCATCTGTCAGATTATATTCAATATTAGATATTTATTATTTGTGTTCATCCATTGGCATAATATATTTGCGCTCTTTGCTGCTGCAATCAGTTAATCTGCACATTAATTGTGCTTAATCATTTTTCTCATTTAATGCAAATAAAATTTTTCAACCGCAATTTTTAATCGCTAGCGATTGATCGAAAAGTTTTGTTTTGATTGAACAATATAAAACAGAAAGTAACCGAAAGTTTTCGCCGAAAATTATTCGTGAGTAGAAATAAAAATCAAGCGAATTAATCTCGTGGTTTTTCACTGACAATTCAATGCTGCACAATTAGAAATAATTTGAAGGATGACTTTGAATTGGGCTTCAGCACTTTCAACGACATTATTGTAATCCATTGATTTCGGCATTTTTTTATATGTTGTTATTGTTTTTCTTTCATTTCTTATTATTATTTCACAATTATTTGCGTGATTGTGTTCTAAATTTGCACTTTTTCTTTCTATCAGAACCACAAAACCACAGCCAAAAGTGTTGCCAAAAAGTCCGGTACCGCCTGTAGTGTCACCACCACGTGAATATAAAACATATTCACCAGATCATTTCGAACCTGCTCATGAACATCTCGATGAAGTGCGCGAGGAACGTTTTTATTTGTCCCAGGTAAACACGAGACAGGGAGAGAACCAGAACGCGAAGCCTTCGAACAATTTTTACTTGCTTCTTCCTTATTTCTATATTTACTTCCCACTATATATGAAATGATTTTTCACAAGTGTAAGAGTCTGTTTTGCAATTGACAGGCGATAGAAATTGACAGCAGATGATTAATCGCCGATCGCAAAGAAAATGAACTAGAGAACGGGAAAAAAGTGACAAAATTATGCAAGCACGAATGGCACAGCCCGATGGTCCCTCTAAGTTTAGCACAACTGAGACTGCTATTTCGGCCAATATATATACATACATTACACACATATGCATAATATATATTCGCACATTGTGTGTTGTTTGCTGAACAGACACGTCGATTCAGAATCGAATGGGAGCGCACATAAAAACGAATCTACGCGTTTTTATGCGCAGAGAAAAAAAATGAATTTTATTCTCGTAAAAAATCCACCACACTTGTCAATATGTTTGAAATTATTTTTGTTTATTTGACGACAGGATTTAGCGTTTATAGTTCATCACTCTGAATTTCTTGTGACTGGAATAATAGACAAACGACACGGACGAATTGAATTGGTTGATGGAGAATGAAAATAGGGAACGGGTGTGAAAAGAGGGAACAAAGAGTGTATTGTAGACAGAAACGTATTGTGAATATATTTACATTGGCCCGTCACACTCTTCCCCTCGATGCCGGAAAGTCCACGCACACTTTCAAGCACTACTACGTCTATAAATATAACTTTTGCATCAAATCCACCCCGTTCAATTTTTTATACTTTGAATACGGATCTTTCAAATTTTTTGTTCATTCTCATCTCTCTTGCTTCCAAGGAAATCTCTCCATTTGTATCACAATGATTTAATTTAACAAGTAATTAACGGAACGTGTAGTTTTTATTCATGGCATCATTAATCTTGAAATGTCAACATAATTTGTTTCCCTCCAATTTATTTTACGATTCATTAATCCATTCAGTCTTGACGAATTGAACAAGATAGACATTGACGAAATTCCAGCGGAGACAAATAATAATTTCTTCCTTTGTTCTTCTATTCATTGAGAACTTGATTGAGATATTGATTACAACATATGGATTGGTTTTTCATTTTTATTTGTGACGTTGAAAATTGTTCTCGAATAGAAAATAAGAGATATATGAATATTGAAACGTGAGTGTTAGAGAAATTATTCGAACGGTATTGGTGCGATATACTTGTATATATTTATATATAAATCTTCATACGCCATATACTACAAGCGTTATAATACGACGTGGCAACATTTTAGTTTTTGAGACGAGGTTGCGGCGAACATTTTCTCACTTGGTTGGATAAATCGGTGAGAGTTAGTGGACGCCCGCGCATCGACTCAGTGAGAAGTTCAGTAAACGATCAAAAATACGTTGAACAGTTTTCATATTTTTGTTTTTCTCAACGACGAGATAGGAAAATTCTGTACCTAATAAAATAAAAAACGAAGCGGGAACGAAGTAACTACGAAATTGAAATTTGTTCAATTTCCGAATTGAATCGTGAAAAGTAAAGATGCCGGGTTACACGACAACTTATCGTTACACAGTTGAACGTCAACCGAAAGAAGAGGAGGCGGCTATTTATTGGGTACGCTAAATCAATTTTATATTGATAAGTAAATAAATCAACAGATGAATGGAATCCGAAGTTAGCAGAATTGTATCGTTTTTCTTCATTCTCTTTGGCGACAGCTTGGTCGTCAGAATAACATGAGACACTTTATTCCGATTTTATCTCGCGAGTATTAAGTTTCAATGAGCAATGACGGCAGCCAACAATTTAATATGACATTAGAGTTGAAGTATGAACAATTATATAAATAAATGAATAGCGAAGAGTGAAAGAAAATAAATCACGACGGTAAATGTGATAGAAATATTTACATGAATAGTTTTACTTTATTTACGATGGTCTTGATACTTTTTCTTAATTGTCAATTTGCATATTCTGTTTTCTATTTCTTTCAAAAACCATACGTGTGTTGAGATAATTATAACAAAGTTTATTGCGTCATGCGGGCCTTGACATATTTAACCGGAAATATGAATTCACTGTTATACCACAACCTTTACCCGTAACATTTTGTTTCAGTCAAAATGGAGAGTCAACAGTGAACCATTAGAACTTATGTTCATTTGTTTGTTCCATCAAATTACTAAACAATATCATCAACTATTGACCTTTGAACACAATCAATGATGAGTACCAACAATAACAATCATACGTTCAATGAAAGAAAGAGGTTATGTTTATTATTTAGGAACATATTGATTTGGAATATATATTCATTCAATACGTAAATTGAAAGTTTCTTCAAGTGTGATTATGAATGATGAGTTGGATACACATGAGCACTGATTATCAATACAGATGTAAAGATGAAAGTGAATTTATGTTCAGTATGAAACTGCAATAAGAGAGTGCATTAGGAACACATCACGAAAGTAGACTGCTCATAATCATATTTATATTTATATACGTTTCATCTGTTATTACTATTTTTGATGAACCAATTTGGATCACCAGACTTTTATTGATTCTTTGTTCGTTAATTATATGCGATCATTCATAAAATTTTTATTCGTTGAACAAAATAGTTTCAGTTTAATGAATTCTAATAATTTCATATTCGATAATGTTGAGAAATGCGAAGAAAAATTTTATAACGAGTGAGATGTTGTAATGGGACACAGAACAAGAGTATTTTTGCCAGCTGGTGAAACTGAGTAGAGAACCTTCGGAGTTATTTTTAATCGAAAATAGCTATTGGACATTGAGATAAATTTCATTGGAATATTATCATCAATTTATTGACCTGATTCATCGTAGTTTCCATTCATTTAATTTTTCACTTTCAATTGAAGTATGTAAAGTGTTATTTTTTAGTAGAAGAATTCATAAATGGATATTCGATATTACAAGGTCAAGTTCTTGACATATTTCTTGGGACTTGAGAACGGAATGAGGAAAATTAAGAAAATGGTTGAAGATATGGGATATAGTTAGGATGAAATGTCGGTTTGATGAATTTATTTTGAATGCGTGGAAAATTTCAAGTTTAACCAAAGCGAAAATTCATCATATGATTTAGAATTTAAATGTAGTATTAAACTGCCGCGAATGTAGTGTTTCATCATCGCGTCGTTTAACATGGCGAGACGGGTGAATCGTACCAGAATGAAAATTCTAAGGCGAATATATGTATGGTTCGATGTAGAAGTATTGTTGCCAAAAGTCTTTGATGATTTTTGATTTCAAATTACCTTTATGTAATATATTTCGTTATGCAAATGTGACAGATGTGTTTGTGTATGTTGGATCGTGATTTAACGTTACTTGGATCAACATTTTACACAATTTCATAGAGATAAATACATAAGATGTATTTAAATATTGTTTTGTAATATAGAATGAGTAATTCGTTGTTTCAAATTACATCTCAGTAGCGTAAGTTTCATTGAATCCAAAGTATTTCGATAATTTTGATAATATGAAAAATGGAGATTCGTGAAAAATCATGCGACTTTATGTTCTGTAATGGAGAGTGCTTCATTGTTTATTTTGGCCTTCAAAATTGTCAATATTGCTATTATTTATTGTTGTACCAATTTGAATTGTTGTGAATATCATAGGCCGAATTAAATGAGAATGAAATACCTCGTCAATTCTTCAATCTTCTCAAAAATTGCAATCACACGTCGCAACAAGTTTACAATTTCTCTTCACTGTACACACGAACGAACAGACTTTGGTATATCAACGTGTTTTATTTTCGTAGCTTCACTCGGTCCCCAAGGAGAGGTGTCATTGCAACCAAACTCTATAAACTATTTACTACGCCTCCATAAATTGACATTTGATGTTCATGTTTTCGAACAGAAACAAAAAAAAATTATTCGTCAATTTCTCATTTTTGATGTCACATAACATTCCGATGAATAAATGACTCGATACATGCATTCATGCATGCATACATACATTATTCAGTCATCATGTTTTTTTATTTATTTATTTCGGGTTATTTTTTTTTACAATTTATTTTGGCACTTTTCCAACGTCACCGTGGTAATGTTTCGAAATTCGAAGCAGCCACGGCCTTAATTTCCCGTCCCACAATAGAAGTGTAGCGGGAATCAGATAGAAGGACATTTCAATCATAATAAATGTATATGCATGATAAAAATTTGCATTTGTAATGAAATGTATAAATTATACGCTAAACTAATTTGTCATTATCATTCATGTTCCAGCCGTATCGTACGACACCGTTGGTATTGCCGGGTGCTAAAGTGAAAAAAGATGCACCATTAGGTGAATGTTATTTACGTCATCATCCAAATCCGATGATAAGGGCTGCACCTCATCATTATGAAGTTGCTAATCCTGAAGTGGCAATGAAACAAAAAGTAGGTAGATATAGCCGTGAATTTCAGTACCACGCCGCGTATACAGTTGAATTGAAATCCACCAGGGGCGATTGAATATTTTGTTTATTTCGAAATGTGAAGAAAAAGACGAGCTTGGGTTAATGTGAGTGATACTGTGGGATATCAGTGGGAAATATTGACTTAGATAGCAATGTCAATCCATTTTATCATTTCCATGACTGACATTTCAGCTTTGATTTGATTATATTGTTAAACTTGCGAAAACAATACAGATAGAACAATTTAGGTTAGGGAATTGAGGGAACTATTGTTCCGTTAATATTCAAACACTTGTTTCACAAATTGGTAACATGATAAATCTATTGGAAATATATTTTTCATTGCTGCTACCTAGAATTGTAGTCCAATTCTATTTTGGAACATTCAGTTTAATTCTTGTGGAGATACAATCCCATCTTAACCAAAGTTCGTCGTTTTCTTCATAATAATGAATGACATTTTGAATGAGAAAGAGGAAAAGACAGAAACTTTCTATACATTATTTTTCTCTCAAACAATATCCGACTTTTGATCACGTTGATTCATGATTGGTTTTATATTCAATCGAAATTTCAACAGTCTATTTGTGAAGATTCTGCACACAAATAACTGTTATAACAGATTGTGACAGCTTCATATTTATTATTTTGAGAAGTGATTTGGACGAAAACAGACCTTTTATCTGTCTCATGGGAAACATATGCAACTGCAAGAGATATATTTTAAGATGAAGTGTAAAAGAGAGCGAAGATTATTATGCAGCAATTCTATCTTACCAAATTCGATGTCATTTTTCCATTCAATTAGAGTTTTTTTTCATTATAATTTTTTTCTGTAAAATTTCATTGATGCATTTATCCGAATTGTGATGGAGTAAATGTGTTATGAGGTGCATTTTTAGGTGCACACAGAAACCATGAGTGATTTTTCGATTGAAAAAAAATGTCCACATGATGGAAAGTGAATTTTTGAGAGAAAATTAATGACTCATCATCACAGTCACTCGTTATGTGCAACAGATTTCCCATTATATATTTTTCTGAATTGATCATTATAATTATATCGTTGTTACAGTTATTGTCATTCTCGTTACTATATAACGATAACTCTTCTGTTTTGAATATTTCGACTGTTTAAGACGTTGGAAACAAGTAGTGAAATAATTTCTAACAGATATTTATTCTTTACATGTATTTGAACGTATTTTTCATACATAAGGTGGCAGAATCGGTTTTGCAGCGTGTCTTGGGACCGAATGAAGTTCCAAAGGTTTGATTTCATTTCTTGACAATCGCTTTTATGCTTAAAAGCAGAGTTAATTTAATTCATTCATCATTTTATATCAGAACAAGTTTAAATCACGTTTCATTTTGATAGAATGTAAATATTGAAAAACTTGAAGTGAGCTTTGCAGAGTTAGCCAATTTGTAATAGAAGTGGAAAGTTGATTTTGCGAAAATAGAATCATTGCTTTTTGTGCGAAATAAAGGGATGAAATAATATCTAGATAAATTGGAATGAATAAATAAAAACAAAAAAGAACGAGAAGTTGCCCTGAGATATAATCGTCGTATCATTACTGATCGAAGACGGTTAAATTATATATTCAGTATCAATAAATTTTATCGATAAATTGCTGATTAATTTGATTGTATAACGAGACGATTTCAGTAATGATTTAATTGATTTGTGTGTCTTTGATTTATAAATGAAAACAGTACTAATAAATAATTGCAGTTGGAAATCGAGTTTGAATATTCTTTTTTTGATTTTTTCTCCAATCGAAATTTTCTTACATGAACTTCTGATTTTATTATTGTTTTTCTCTGGTATTTTTCATTAATACAGCCCAGCACATAATGAGATATTACAAATGCTATATAAGAGCAGGTAATTGCATTGGCAGTTCAATTATCATCGCCTGATGCCACATATTGCTCTTTTTTTCTCGTCAAATATCTCTCATTCCACTCATTCTTTCTCCATTGTTTTCTCTTTTGATTTGAAACTTTTCTATTCCTTGTTTTTTTTTTTTCGTTTTTTTTATTTTCTTCTCCGAAGATACCTAAACTTGCACTGTTTTATAAAGTTGATCAATTGATTGATTAATTCTCTTTTGTATTTTTGATAGGTCGTCCATAAACAGTTCAATACACCAATCGGTCTCTACTCTGAACAAAATATTGCGGATTCAATTAAATGTCAGACATCTGCCATTCCGTAAGTAATCAACAATCTATCACCAATATATTTAAAGATGAGAGAAAGTAAAAATACATAAACAACTTCACTACTTCAACATTTAGCATTAATTGCATCAAAATAATTACATGAAATATAATAATGAAAAACTTCTTTTTTTTATACAAGGAAAGCTGCTTTGATTGTCGTGGAGCTTGCAATAGCGCATTTATACAATTTTTTTTTTATTTTGCAAGACGAAATAGAACAAAATGATAATTCGAATAACGCATATTACTCAAAATAGATGAGAAAAGGTTGGATGAAACATATTAATTAATGGACTGGATGCGATTGTGTAGTATTGACACGCTTGGCACGTGCAAATATTTGGAAAAAACAACAATTGGAACAATAATTAAATTAACATTAATTAATTTCTAATAGTTAACATCGATGACTATTGTTATTCCTATCATTTCCACTATTTATAATGATAAATTTTGATGGGAATTGATGTGGTTGAAACATCATCGCGATCCTACAAGTATTCATGCTTTCAATATACAATTTTTGTGTATATATCAATGTTTTTTTGTATCTTTATATTTTTTACAGCATATTCATAGATTTTTCGTTCGTGAAACAAAAACGAGAAATTGAAGAGCAAGCGAGATTAATGAAGGAACGGGCACGAGATACTACTTCAAAGAATCCTTGGCCACAATTCAATAAGCCGATATAAAAATGAATAATATATCATGCGTTATATAAATATTTATTCAAATCATTTCGTGGATTGTTCATTATTCTTTCCAATCATGGATTGTTATAAATTTCATTCTATTCAATTTATAATGAGTTGACACATGATTGACATTTTATTTCATTTAATATTTCAGTATTCCTACGAGTATTATTTTACTTTAATTATTTGTTTCCTCTCTATTACAAAAGATAGGATCGGAAGGAAAGTGTGCTGAAATGAAAAAAAGATAAAACAAATGGAAAACAATATTTATTCAAAGTTATGTGTTGCATGCAATTATTAATGCAGGAAAAATGAAGAAAGTGAATGATCACATTATGATATTGAACAATTTCGTTCAAGAAAATTGTGAAAAAAGAGAAACGAACTAACCTGATCAATTTTTTTTGTTGATATGATTTTATTTTTTTTTGCTTCTAATGCTCGAAAGTGTTATGTAATTGTAGTTGTCATGTTTAATTTATTTGCACGAGAATGTGCTTTGTACATACATTAGAATGGATATCTAGAAAATTTAATTTATTAAAACGAAACAAACAGATGATCGGAAATTATAATTGTAAAATATTTCATTGTGTTAAACATGTGAAATAAATATTGTGTTAAGATTCCTTTTATTCTCATTTGAATTCTCTTCTCTATTGTCTTCTTCTTTCTTTTTTTTTTTTTTTTTCGTTCAAAACTCAATTTTAGTGCGATGAAACCAGTGAAATATGACCCAAGCAAAAGTGAGGCGTACAAGGCACTTCAAGAGGAATCATATGGCAATGAAGTACAAGAGATGAGCCATCCGGCACGCGCTGGAGTATTTGCACCGCAGAAAGTTCATAATCGGGTAAATAAAATTTTCTTCGTTCATTATACCATTAAGCGACGTTTTTTTCATCCACGGTTACAAAAATAAATTCTGTGATTCATTTTAACTATTTACGAAGTCTGTGGGATTACGTTATTGCGAAGTTAGAACTGAATGTTCTGGATATGGGGAAAGTTCTTAATGAAATTCTTGAATATCGAGACCTACAAGTCGGAAAAATTTTGAAAAAAATGAAATAAATCAGAAAATCATTGAATAGTGCTCGATGTTTAGCATTTGAAATCATAAAGTGATGATTTATTATTCAATTTTGCAGCAAGCTCATTATGTGCCACCGAAAAGTCCATCAGCCTCATCATATGTAAGTAAAAGATGACTTCTATGAAAATTATCCAGATAGAATAACAAATGAATGATCAGATAGTTTCTAAATTCATGTCACACATTTAGAGTGAATATTCCATCAGTGTTTCATTGTCAATGTTGATTAAAGAAACTCTACTCCCACTAGAAAGTATTCATATCAATAATAAAATGACTGTGAGAATTTGATATTCTGAATATTCACTGTGGAATGCAATTACACATTCTCAATTCATTAAATAATTAGTAGATTAGACATTAGTAAAATTTATCAGCATGATTAATCAACTTGTACGATATATTTGTCTGATTAAGGGTGGAATGCATCGTCCCTTCCCTCTTCCTTTCATAAAGGATCGTGTCAATGGCTACTAAAATAAAAATTCCTCACCAATATAATTGTACGTTCAATATTTGTTGCATTTGAAAACACAAAAAAATTAATTTATCATATAAAACGATGTGCATTCATTCATGAATTAAGACTAAGCACGTTTCATTGTTGTGGATGATTTGGTGAATTTTTCATTCCTATAATTCGTGTTCATAATATATTTAATTGAAGAATAATTTATTGAATATTTTTTCCTACCAATGCACGAAATGGACACATAACATACTTCTATAGATTTTATCCATGCTAAATGATTCTATTAAAAGAGGAACATGATGCTTCACATTTCTAAATAAAAATTGAAAAGAAAAAGACTTGAATGACAATGGAAAGATTTGAAGTGTGTTATGCTTGATAATTTAAATTATTTCCACTCTCAAAGTTTTTCTCTCATTTGATATTTTTTCAGGCAAGCGGTTATGATGATGATGGTGAAAAAATTCATCAGAGCAACAGTTTCAAAAGAATTATGTACAGTGTGCTTGGTCAAACCGATTATTGAAAAGGACAAAGCAACGCAAAAAAAACTTACACTTTCGGCTTATTATATAGAGTACACACATAATAATACACATATACGAATAATAATATATAATATCAATTAAGCGAATATATATTTTATTTATTGTATTGGACAATAAAAGGTGAAGGTACAAAAAAGTTTGTTGAATTGTCATTGAAAGAGTCAGACCATTTCATTCACAATTTTTCTGTATTGTTCATATAAATTCATGTTAATTCTGTATTTGCAGCATCAAATTCCATTTTTTGGACAAATAGCACATGTGTGACCTTCACCATTACCCAAAGACATGAGGTTTCCAGGATGATAACCAGAACGTAGAAAATTATAAGCGTTCGAGAAGTTCATGGAGAATAAATTAAAATTTATTCCGACTGCATAGTTCAACGGTATTTTGTGACATCTACCACACTACTCGGCATCGATCAGACAGTAGTGTAAAGCCAGGATTGCATTCGATTTCACCCAACTTACAGGTTGCATCTTTTGGACAGGGTAAACAGAGTTTTTTGCCATCAGCATTGGGTTTGCTACGATATTCACCAGGTTCACAATGAATAACGACGGTGTGCGCCACGCAAGCATTTGTGAAGGTAATGCCAATGCAAAAAATCCAAAACAATGCAAGCTTCAGATCTCTTTTGTTCACCATTTCTACAATCAATAGTCTTTTGTAACGAAAAATAAAATATTGTTCATTGAAGCAACACGATTTTATCGTTGATGTGCGATGAATGAATGAACATACTGGCAGCTTATAAACCTGAGGCCGTTCACCGAACTCACAGCACTTCTGATGGTAAACTACTCACCGAATGTTATTCTTATAATCCTTCTTTGGGTTCACCGTGATGACCCTTCGACTGACCAAGACCAACTGTGTTATACAACGCAAAATTACTCAAATATACTCCGGATGGAATACAAACTGGAAACACCCACTAATGGACTCCGGATAGTCTCATTAGTAATATTCTTAAGGACAATCAAAAACCGCACGTGATACTTTCATTGGGGAAATCATATGAAATAGTCGAATATCATCGCACAATTATCGCAAAACTCGTTACTTTACCTCCTGATAATATTACACTCCTCAGCACCCTACGTGGCAGCACAATTATAATTATCGTCGCATAACTCCTCATTTCCGGGTAAAATTATTGTCCCGGATGGAGTCGCCAAAACAGTCCAAACACTCTTCGGCCGCAAACCAATCTTGCATTTTCCTCAATTTCGGAATACCGTTAACTGCGGTCTCAATTTCATTTTCGAAGTCCGCAATACTCTGTTGCTGTTCGCCGGAAATCTTCCCGAATCGCTCATGTTCTTCGGTCATTGATTTTTACGGTTGGTCCAGCGTACCGTTTAAGATATGGATCAACCTCGGAACTGTGAGTGGGGGGAGATGTCTTTTTCACTCCTTGCAAATGAATTCCGGCAGTGTATCAAGTGATTTTATTGCTGAAAACTTGATGAATTCGATCCCATCCTGAAGCATTGAGTTATCTCCTTTGCGCTAGATCATCGCATATCAATTGTTTGATATTGTTTTGACAGTCATTGGTCATCGGTCCCGACGCGCGTTCTTTGGCACCGAGTAATCGCTAGCAATAATAACCCACACGATAAATAGAATATTTTATGAAGCAAACGGTTACGATGATGATAGTAGAAGAATTCATCAGCACAATAGTTTCAAAAAAATTATGAACAATGTTCTTGGTTAAACTGATTATTGAAGAGGGCGAAGCAACGTAAAAAAAATACACTTTCAGCTCATTATTCAGAGTAAGGAAGATGTAGGTAATGGGAATCACCTAAGTGAGAATGAGAAAAGAAGAAAATCTATGAACCAACCATTGAGGTGATCACCATATCCGACTGACTCCCATTGCCTACATCTCCCCTACACACATGATAATACATATAAACAAATATTAATATATGATGTCAGTTAAACGAATATTTATTTTATTTATTGTATTGGACAATAAAAAGTGAAGGTACAAAAAAATTTGTTGATTGTCATTAAATGGTCAAACTATTTCGTTTATAAATTTTCTATGTTGTTCATATGAATTCATATCAGTTTCATATTCGCAGCATTGGATTGCATCAGTTGTCTCAGGATAGTTTTTGAAATATTATCGACATTCACGACCTTCCACTTTGATGTATCCACGTTGACAAAAAAAATATCATCGTTACAAATTGCATTTTCTGGACACATAGCACATACTTCATCATCTCCTTTTTCAAAGTCATAAGGTATCCAGGGTGACAGACAGGACCGTTAGAATTACAAGCATCCGAGGAGTACATGAAGCATAAACTTAGTAACAATATTAAAAACATTGTTCTGTTGATCATCATTATGAATTATTCTGAAAGCAAAATTTAAATAAAGTTCAGTGCGATGAACTTGCGTTATTTGTTGCACTCACTCTTCGATGGGTATAAAAGAAAATTTTTTATGATTTTATTCGTTATTGTGGCGAAGGAACGGTTTCTCTCGTTGAACTTGATAAAATGAATTGAGAATGAGAACGATAGTTTGCAATGTACTTTCATCAATATGTGTTGTAATGGAGGACAATTATTATTTGTTCAGATGTGACTAATTTTACATTTGCATATGAAATGGAAAAATATAAGAAATATTGTCGCATACGCCGATGGTATTTTCGTGGAAAACTTGTGTACACACCAGCTAAAATTTATCGCGATTGTATAATACGAAAATATCAATGTATAACACGTGCGAGATGAACTCAGTACACTTGAAAATAAATTCAAAACAGATGATGTTTCCGAGTTTAAAATAACACAGACGATGGTAAACTCGAAAAATAATTGACTGAAAAAAAAGAAATTACGTCGTGTTTTTATATTTTTGCAGAAAAAACTTTTTCTTTCCGTCCCTCCATACACTTATTCTGACTGCAAATCATTTGCTGTTCTTTATTCCTGCATCAGACAATTTCAAAGAAAAGACTCATGACATGAAAACTCGGGCAACAAACAACTATTAAATTTATCAATCTTATAAATCAACTTCCAAACTCGTATTTTGATAATGTTTTCTATTACATTAATTGAGAAGAAATATATTTATAATACTCATCATAACTGTTTATTCGGTTGAGTCATAACGCAGAATTGGACATTGGATGGGAGAGAATGACAGTATTATTGAGACAATCGTGAAAATTCATTAACACTAATGGAATTCCATCCCATTTATCTACATTGAGAGAACAAATAACGTGTAGAAGATGGCAACACGCATGTGGATGGAGTTTGAAACACTCGTGACCTTCAATGAATAGATTTAATTCACGTGATGTCGAAAAATATTAGAGATCGAGATAACATTGACAAACGATATACGAAAGTATCACATAAACACTCTGATTGCATGTTATACTTTTTTCTCAGCAACAAGAGTGGAAGGATCCAAGAATGTTCAAGGATCCGTTGAGATTGTCTTCTATCTGGATTTTGAAATAATTTTCGAAATGATTGAAGTTATTACAGACAAAACCTTTTAACTTGGAAATCAAAATGATCTGAGTGTTTATCAATACAACTTCTGAAGTTCGTTTGGCGATTGTTGAGAAGAAATAAAACACGTTCCAAGTAGTACTGATAACATATTTATTATTTTGCACATAAATGTGCTTGAAACTGAACGATAAAAAAAGTTTTTCCTATAACCAAACTCATCGAGCCTCTTTCAGCAATACCACAGACAAGATTTATCAGATTTTCATATTCTTACATAAGGGAAACTCATCATCTTTCTTGCCTCATTTATATATTATTAAATATGAAACGGCAATTGTTCTATACGAAGTATGAGGTAATATAAAGTTCCCTAAACATTTCAATCCAGTAGTTGTAACTAAAAAACGACTCATTCATAATCCGAGTCACATAAAATTATGATAAAAATCAATCATCGTTAATGAAACTTGGTCTTTGTGCATCGACTAATCATACCAAGTTGCTCCAATCAAGGTACAAAAACGTCCCCTACGTAACTCATATCCCAGATCACATGTAACTGTGTTGCCCTCGCAAACTCCATGTTCTGGACAAGGCACGCACAGCCAATCATAATCAAATTCTTCCAATTTGGTCAGAAAATATCCAGGCTGACACATATTCCCCGGTGAGCAAGCATCAGAATAATTCATGGCAATGCCGAGAAGGATGAGTGATAACATTATTTTACCCATGCCCATCTCTATGTTACTGCTGTCACTTCTGCAAATAGTTAATACCGTCAATATTAAATGAGTAATAGTCTATCACTGATGTTATGTGTCCGTTGAACTGTTTTTCGAATTTCCAAGTCAAACGGGCAGGATGAATCATTACATTGTGCAAACTCTGAAGCAGATGTGAAATAAATCGAGATGATTTCGCTTATGTTCATAATGTTGAGAATAAATCGCGGATATATATCTCAATAAATCGTCTGCGTTGAAGTATAGCACAGACTTATCTCAATCATAACATTAGTGAGGAATACTCACCTTCAGGCAGTGTGAACAGATATTAGCTGAATGGATATGATTACAATGTTCAAGTCGATGACAATGATGAAGACTCCCGCATTCTGTCACGATGGATATTGGGCACATAATTCTTAGTTCCACCCAATTTTATCCATGAGATAAAAAAGGAGCCAATGCTTATTCAGTTGATTCCAAGATCTCATTTGCATTTGAAATCGAAAATGTACAATCATTTTGGAATAAGTTTTTTAATAAAATTCCCCAACGAATTCTCGTGGACAAACATGTTCTGTTACTCAAAACAGAAATACATTAAAGAATTGAATTCATCGAATGTAAGAGAAATATAACAATTTCATAGAATAATTCTTCGTTGACTCTTCACAATATGTAACAACTGAATAACACATCGCATCATCGAATTTCTGAATTTGTATTTCAATGCTCATATGAAAAATACTTTTTATATCATCATAACAATTTTTAATAGTTTCATCTAACTCATAAACGATTGAACAATCTTTTCACCTGGGTAGTCAAATCTTTTCTTCTTCTGATTTTATTTGCATTGGTTCCAACTGTGTAATTCAATTTTATAGCATCTACCAAACTTGGCATTTATCATTCACTAGCCGGTAGCCATGATTACATACAATTCTGTCATAGTAACAATCAATGCAAGCACTGTTATTTTTGTGTCTACCATTCCTATGATAGACAGTCTCCTGTGATAAGAAAAAAGGATTACTCATTGGTATAACACGGTTCTATCATTAATGTGAAGATATATTTCTAATAACTAATAGAAGTTTTTAAAGATAATTCAATAGTAGTGAAATATCATTCCCTATTTCTTTTTCATGTCGATTACCAACTTTGTGATATTTTCGGACTCAACACTCAGTGTCAGTTCCGATTCATAATTATGAGGAATGATATCAACGATAATAATAATATTCACATCCAGGGCACTTACGAAAAATTTTGAAGCATATCGAAGTATTCCCAAAATCCGACTGTATCGATTTATAAGTTGCCTTGTCGCAATAAGTGGACTGGCTTTGAGTGAATAGCACAATTTCCTTCGATTTTTTTGTTTACCAGTATCAGACTCACACGTTAGTTCGTAAATATAAGGTGAGTCGATCATGTAGAATCGTGATTGTAAACGAATTGGGTCACCAATCGATATTGTGTTTGAGTTCCAGGAGCCGTTTGAATATATTTTTTAGAGTTGGAAACTCATTACGAAGGGCATCGTGGACGTATTTATCATAGTTTTGTCATATCAGATTTGTTTGATAAACATGTGTCTGCATTGATGCCAACCCATTGTCGAATAAATTTAGCGAATGACTGATGAGAATTTCAAGTCAAGAAGATAAAAAATCATGAAGTATGAACAATCGTTTATTGCTAAAATTCATTCTTTTTTCTTTATTATTTTTCATTTGCTGTAGTTTCAATTACAGTTGAATTTTCATCAGCGGGCGTTTTTTGGTTCTACAATAAAACAGAATAAATCATGAATTACAACTTTACGCTCGTTTCATCAGTGCCCAATGGATTAATTTATGAATTTTCATTATTTTCGTCATTTGTATTGATAATCTTATTTGATCTTCACAGACACTTTTTGTCTCCGAACGAAAATGAATACTGTGACGATGTAGACTCTTTTTGTTTATGCATGTTGGTTATTTGACCCATCCAGGATCCATCAATTATCTATTATCATAAAATTGTTGTAAATAATACCATTTCTGTATTCAGGACTACGCATATTTCATCGAATTTTCTCCTCTGTTATTCTCATCTCGTGACAAAAATATCGCCCTACAAACACTGTCTTCATACTTTCAATTTAGAAATTCAATTTCCTTCTGACAATTTTCAATTGCATTCCAACATTTCTTTTTCTTCTCTTTCTTTCATTCCTTTCATGCCATGAAGCAGTTGCCGATCATTTAATCCACCATAAAAAACAAAGCGACTATGGTTGGATTAAAGTGATTGGCAATATAGAATTCGAATTTTTCGTCATTTAATTACTGCAGTGTTCCAAAAGTAAATATGTGAATACTTCATGTGAGAGAAATGAAAGAGAAGAAATGACGAGAAATTTTTCGTTCCATATAATATTTGACTAATCGTATCTTACATACTCAACAATAAATATGCATATTTTACGAAACCAAATTATAGAAACAATGTGAGTTAAGAATAATACTCCATATTTTTTCTTGGAGAAACCAAAAAAAAAAATATAATTACTCGTATTAATTTGATCCAAACGCAATTACATGAGAATTAACAGATTTGTTTTGCACACGACCTCCTTCCTCATATATCGCAAGAAGCCTCAATTAATTTATTACACATGAACAAATCATCTTACGATGACGAAATTATTATACAGACAAATTGTTATGCATCAATCGATCACCCCTATTTTCATATTTTATGGAATACTAAAAAATAAAAGCAGGAAACATTTACAATGAAAATGTTAATTGTACTTCTACGTACACAGACCTACGTCGTACAATTACATCACAATGATTATCTGTTTATTAATACATTCATATTTTGTGAATTACTTGACCCAAAAAGAAGAACGACCAACAGACGAATTAATTTTATTAAGCATACAATTGCCATAAATATTTCTTTTCTAGAAAATTTGTGAATCATACCTATTCAAAACAGGTTTGATTTTTTTATGAAACTCCGTAATCTCAATATGGTAGAATTAAGGGTGATCGATCGACATGAAACAAATATTGGACGAAGAAACGAAAAAAAGAATGTAATAAATAAAATTGCTTTTCTACAATATGTGTCTATGAGTGTGAATTTTAAAGATTAAAACTGTCGTCAAACAGCTGTTTGAGTTCTTTGAGATGTTGCATTTTGCTGCCAGTTGCTGGTGACGCTGCTGTTGGACGTCCAACATATCTAAAACATCAAGAATATATTTGGAAATGAAGTGGAATGAGAGAACCGTTGTCAAGACTGTTCCTTTCTATCTTGAATAAGTAATTTAATTGATGGAGGAAAACGTTTCTTTTTTTTTTTAATAAGGATCTGAGTGCAGAAAGTAATCGTTACCTTACGAGCCGCGGTTTCGATTCTGATGATTGTTCCGATTGTGATTGTGACACAGAATCGTTTGTTTTTTGTTTTGAGGTTGAAAACCATCCACTCAACCAACCACCATTACTTTCACTTGAATTTCTGGTACTGTAACATGGCCCAACATTTTTTTGGTTGGTTTTTTCTTATGTTTGGTTTAATTAAAATTTACAAACTCAACGTGAACATAGGCTTTGTAATAAAGAAATATCGATACAAAACCAAATACATGAAATGAAAAAGAACATAAACCAAAACCAACGAGTGATATCATCCCGATAATTGCGAATTTTTCATACAAATTCAATCACAATATTTAGGTTATGCAACAAGAATGGTGATGTGGGCCATGTGTACAGTAACAGATTTATTGCAATTATTCTGACAAAGAGGAAACCGCGGAGTGAAAACATGAACGTTAAAAAAAACTTGATGATTCTTGAATGTGAAGATATAAATAAAAATTTTACTCACGAAACGCAACGTGTCCCACTAAGAGCGGTCACAAATCTTGGCTGAACATACGTCCACGATCCTTGATTTTTTGCTTCTTCTTGTGCCCAAATTAAATCAGCACTTGGATATTTGGCCGCTTCTTGCTTCACCAAATCGTATGGGAACGGTGAGATCTAAATTTAACAATGAAAAATATGAAGGATACGTACAAAATTGAAATGAGTTTTGATAGTTGAGGAAATTGTTCTTAATTGAAGAAATCAATCGATGGGTGACAGTTTGTGACCCAAAATTGTTGATTGCCAGAGTCGAAATTTGAACAAACTCGTCACTTGATGATCATAACATACGTTTCGCTTCTTACCTGTTCAACTCTGGTGATAGCTACTTTGTCATCCAATCCTCGTTCAGCACGTGCTTTTTTCAGGTCGTAATAAACTTTTCCCGAGCAGAACAATACTCGTTTAACACTCCCAGGGTTTTTCGACGCCACTCCTTCTTCTGGAATAATCCTCAAAAAGTGTGTATCCTCAGTCATCAAATCAAAACTCGAACGCGCTTCTGGATGACGCAACAATGATTTTGGTGTCATCAAAATCAATGGTTTACGGAAGGGTAAAGCAATTTGTCGTCGTAAAATATGGAAATAATTTGCTGGTGTACTGCAATTAGCGACAATCCAATTGATATCATGCAATTGTCTTACTGCAAATTCTTCGCTCTCAGGTGGAAAATAGTCTGGATCATCAGCAGACATCTGCAAAAATCGTTCAAGACGTGCCGAAGAATGTTCTGGGCCCATTCCTTCAAGACCATGGGGTTGTAACATAACCAACCCAGATTGTCTGACCCATTTAGCTTGACCGCTACTGATAAATTGATCGATGATACACTGTGCTGTATTGTTAAAATCGCCAAACTGGGCCTCCCAACATACGAGTGCATTAGGATTTGTCATTGAATAGCCCAATTCGAATCCTAACACGCCGAATTCTGATAGAGAACTGTTACATACGGTGTACGGCGCTTGATCCGGATACAAATAGCATAGCGGACGATAAGTTGCCTTATCAACTGTTTGGTGATGCAACACGTGATGTCGATGTGAAAATGTACCACGTTCGACATCCTGTCCTGACAGTCTGACGTGAATCCCTTCCTTCAGTAATGAACCAAACGCCATTGCTTCACCCAATGCCCAATCAACCTGTCGCGATTCAATCATTTCCATTCGGGATTTCAATATTCTTTCGATTCCTTTATGGATCACGAATTCAGCTGCATTAGGTGGTGGCGATGAGAATTTTTTACCAATATGTATCAGGGTGTCTTCTTTAATACCAGTCGGTGATACTTTCAATGGGTCTTTGCCTTCGAAAAATCCGGACCAAGGAGAGTCCAACCAATCTTTATATTTGATGTGTGTCTCTTGCTTAGCATTTACATATGCTTCTTCACAAATTTTTTCATATTTGTCTTTGACATCTTTCACTTCTTCTTCAGAGACAACGCCCTCAGCCATCAACTTTTTCGCGTAAATATCCAGTCCTGGTGGTGTTGCACGTATCTTACGATACATCAAGGGTTGGGTGAACATAGGTTCGTCTATTTCATTATGACCGTTACGGCGATAGCATACAATGTCAATAACAACATCTTTGTGGAAGGTTGAACGCCACTCAGCAGCAATTTTACAGACATGCATCACTGCTTCTGGATCGTCCGAGTTAACGTGGAATATTGGTGCATTAACAACACGAGCAACATCTGTACAGTATGGCGACGATCGCGAATGACGTGGATCAGTGGTGAAACCAATTTGGTTATTAGCAACAATGTGAATTGTCCCGTGGGTGGTATAATCTGGTAAATCTGACAGATGCATCGTTTCGAAAACAACGCCCTGCCCGCAAAATGCTGCGTCGCCGTGCAATAAAATAGACATGACCTGAGGACAATGATAAATTTAATGAATTTTTTGGTTAGAATGTGCAAAATAATTCTATAGGTTTTCTCTATCTGGAGACATACGGAAGTAGTTTCATCTAATGATTTTTACAGGCGAGCACTTTTCTCAACTATGTGTGGAAGAATTGCCAAAGACGCGCTTGCAATCAAGATCTTTACGAAATGAACAAATGTATTTCCTAGTCTAAAAATTTCTGGAAGAAAATCTTCCAGAATTTTCATGAGATAATTTTCAGAAAATTTCAAAATCGCACCATTCCTCATAATTTTTGATTAGCTGAGGTTGAACCACCATGATAACTCAACTATCTTGTATGAGGAACTTATAGTCTGATTCTCTTTATGTAATTTGAGTGATTTAGATAGAAAGTTAGTTCTTATGTATTTGTAACTCTCTATTTACTTTTTTGCCTTCTCCGTCCCCGCGGTAAAATTGCTCGGCGCGAGTTTTGCCTTGCACAACTGGATCAGCGGCTTCCAAGTGCGATGGATTTGCAACAACAGCCAAACGTATATTTTTATTCGTAACACGATTCAGTCGTTCAATGTATGTACCCAGGTGATACTTCACATCGCCGGAACCCTTCAATTGAAATTAATATAGATATCTTAAGTGACAAGTATCATTCAATTATTATCAACGAGTTCAAACTGGATCTGAATGAATTTTAATTAATTCAGATGGTAATATAATACGAGTGTATATCTGTCTTACGTCATCGGCTGCTTCCAAAGCTGCAAATTGAGTGAATATTTGGTTCAATGGTTTACGACAAACATTTGCCAGAACATTCAAACGTCCACGATGTGGCATGCCCATGACAATTGATTCTACTCCGAGTTCAGTTGATTTGTCAATTACTTGTTTCATTGCTGGGATCAATATTTCACAACCTTCCAAGCCGAATCTCTTTTCTGATGACCATTTGCGTGCCAAGAAAGCTTCAAAACTAAATGAGGAACATTTTTATTTAGAATCAATAAAATATAAGAAATAACGCAAAATAACTTTTATCAACTAGTGTATTCGCTCCGTACCCAGTAGCGCGGGTTAAACGTGCCAGAATCAAACGTTTTTCATCATTATTCATCTCCATTATTCCAGGTGTTTCCATTTTCTGCCTTATCCAATTGCATTGCTCCAGAGAATTTATGAACATAAATTCAACACCAATGTGCCCGCAATATGCTGCTTCGAGTCTTTTCAATATCTCTCGCAATGGCAAAGATTTTTCTTTACCACCAATGAATGTTGTCGACGGTAATTTGAAGACACGATCCATATCAGTTTCCTCTATTTCAATAAGAATCCAACGAAAGGGAAGAAAAAAACATACAAAATAATTATTTTAATAAACACATAAGATATGTCAATATTTTAGTAATCAAAAATTTGTTCCCATCGTTGCAATTTTATGATATAATCTCATTTCATTAGATGATGAATGATTGGTGAATATGGATTGAATTTTTTAATGTGAACAAAACTGAAGAACTGTAATACAATTTTTATGACATTCCATTTTCATCGAAATTCACACGAGCTCGAAGGTTATACTGAAAATGCCTATGTACGACAAATTATTTTTTCATATAAATGAAACATTAAAATGAAATAGAAATCACCCAACTCAATTCTTTCTTTTTTCTTGGAAGAAGCTCTGGTTCGTCACTTCTTCTATTCATATTTCAGTTATAGAATTAAAGAGGCCAAAGTTTTTATTTCCATGCCAGTTCGGAGAAATTATTTGAAAACACAAAAAATATACAAATGAAACTCAAATCAAAAAAATATCACTCATGTTTTATATGAATATTCGAATAGTTTCATATATACATGATCGCAACATAAATAATGAACGGATGAACAGTGGAATTAATGAAAAAAAAATGGATGAGACAGAGTGAAAGCAATAGATGACGAGGGATGAAGATGAAAGTAGAAAAAAAAGTTAATAAAAATCTGAAAGCCACTGCACCGAAATGAAAAAAATGAAAATCGATTTAGTAAACTGAAAAATATACAGAATTATCTCACATACAATTATGAATTGGAATTTTTTTTTATATTTACCCTGACCACCAATAACATTTACTTGAGGGGAAGAAAAGAAGCTGTGATTATATTAATTTGTCGTTGAGCCAACGCACCCGAGATATATCATTTACCGAAAGATTTATACACAATAAGAACATAGAAACGATTCCAAAAAAACTGCTTGTTCTGTGTTTGATTCATTTGTTTGTTTTTTCTTACGATTTCCAACATATATTACATACTTTGTGTCAGGCGGGCTACCCGATATTGAAGGTCCTGAGCGTAAGTGGTGCGAGGGCTCTTCCCTGTGGACATTCAAACTCAGGCTGAAAATTTACCGATTTGTCAAAAAAACTAGAAAAAAAATTAGAAGAAAGGAGGTAGATGTGGAACAAAAATTCCTCGTTAACACGTGGTTGACAATTTGATTTTTGCGTTTCATCGATTCACGTATCTATCAACGTAATGGCCAAACGACTGCATGTGAGTCGTGAAAAAAAAGAGAACAAAAAACTATTAATAAAAATATTTTATCGTTAGGAAAGATCTGTTGAATTGAAATTGAAATAAAATTTATTAGATGAATTTAATTATTGATTATTGATTCCATATGAATTAAATGATGTGAATGCTCATGATAATTGATTGGTAAGAATGAATGCGATTGGAGGATAAAATTAAATGGTGAAATAATTTGGCAATTTCTAATGAATGTATTCTAGTTATCAATACGTCGCTGTTTTACCCCAATATCCAGTTAGCTTACCGAATGCATAATGATTATAGAGCAATTCTTGTGGATGTCTATCATCAAGATCAGCACTGTTGATTCCGAGTGGATCCAATTTAGCGATATGATGACCTCGAATCTGTCAATAAATGTTTTTGAACTCGCCTCATTTCGTTCATTTTTTTCATTCCTTCCTCACCCCTTCTCACATTCTTTTTTTCCTCTTCAAATGAATGTCTTTCTCTACTTATTTTCAACCCCTTCCCCAACAATATTCAACTGATTATTCACACTGAATCATAAATCGATTCAATAATATTATGGTGCGTAAAAAAAAAACACCTGTCATTATCAGTCAACATTCATAGTATTGAAATATGAATGTACAAATAATGACTTCTGCCTCTGAAATTGATTCTTCATTAATTCACTTAACACCTCCCACAAGTGGAGCAAAACATGTGTTACATAGACGCTCATACAAATATTTACATATTAATCTAAATGGAAGAAGTTTCAAAGTTGATAAGGAAAAAAAAGAGGATGTAAAACAGATAAACAATTTTCGTCTAGAACTCGTTACAGCGCAGTAGGAGGATGAATAATTAAAAAAAAGAATAAAGTGGAGTGAATAAGGAAAAAAAAGAGGAAAGATTAATGCGCATTAGTTCCATGCAGACATACGCAGACAATTATCAAATCGGCCTCTTCAATCTTTGTAATTAAAATACATGCGAAGCAAAAAAACACTATTCGGTATCCCAACACATCGTCATAATATCAATGAAAATGTATTGTGAATAATTAATGAACGAAAAGCTCAAAAAATTCCTCAATGAAAATAAACTGCAGATGTCATTGGACACATTCGTCTAGACACATATAATTAATTCATTTTCTTTCTGCATTTCGATTCCATGTTCGCATAAATAAGCATTTTCAGTATTAGACAAAACAATTTTTTTCCTGCAAAACCGCATACGGAAATTTTTCATTTTCCCCTGTTAAATGAGAGATCCATCAACATGATTGATTGAAAAAAAAACAAGAAATAATTTCATAATTCATCCCGTTGTTGTGGAAAATTTTTGTGATATATGAATTACCATTGGAGTAATAAAGTGAAATTGGTACAGTTCCAGAAGAGATATTACGAGAAATGAGATGTCCACTTTATTACACGATGGTTGATGGTATTAATTTTCGTAGCGAATGCAACTCAATGAAGATGGGCATGTTTTTCTTTTTGTTTGTTTGAAATGTGATAAATCTTACCAAGCATGTATTGACGTAGAACGAGTTCTGGTGCCCCTCTTCGGGCAGCGTAATGTGTATGCACTGAATCATTTCTCATGATACCGAGGGGGTCCAAATCAGACACTAAATGACCTCGTGCCTAAATTTTATTTCACATTGCCAGGAATTTATATATATTTAATAACATAATCACAGATAATATAAATTCTAATATAACTATTTGCATGAATTGTAGTTCATAAATATTTCACTAAATACGATACAACTGATCAATTATTTACATCTGAGCGAGGATGGGAGGAATAAACTACGTTTCTTCTTCTACAACTAAATTTCAATTGACGGATGTGAAGTGGTAATTGAATAAATGAAAATAAAAATTCTTTTATACTTTAAAATGGATTTGTGAAGGTTAAAATGTCTTAGCATGCCACTAATATTTCCTTCAACATGTGGAAAGAATTGATGAGTGAACAAATGAATAAATTAATTGACTCAATTTGTCCTATTGAAGATCAGAACATGATTCAAACATTTATCACAAGTGATGTTCTCAGTGGCCGTTACAGACGGATCAATAATTCATTAAAAAAATGACCAAGTAAGTTTGTCGATAATAGTCACAAAGAGTAATTATCATCAGTGAGCAACTCTTAATTACTTTCTGTTGACAACCCGTTTTGATGTTGAATCACCTCACGAACTGATTATTGTATACCGGATCGAAACGTTCACCTGGAACCTTCCGGGCGAAAATCATTTGAATAATACCAGAAACTTCAGTAGACTAAATGAGTCATGTGAATGATGAATTCTAATGATTAGCGCATGTTTAAAAGATGGATATAATGGATAGCCTTGTAACTATCAATATTAGGATGAATAGCACAATTAATTATATAGATAAATATCAACATGCACAGCCTTGGACCAACAAACAACTCCCGGTCACAATCTTGAGCACGACAATTTGTATCCTAATCCAAAAATTTCCCTAAAATTCATGCGAATGGAATGAAAAATGACCCGGAAGGAGAATACAATTTTTCCCCATCAGATAATGTTAAATCAACTGTTTGAATTTCCTCCACTGTAAGGTGGTGTTGAGTAGTAGTTTAATCCCTATGAATCATCACTGCCACCAGACATTTTTATATCAGAACCTCAATAAAAATGAGAGTAGATAGAAAATAAGATTTTCCTTTCATTTCTCTTCATAATTTTCTTGATTTACCTGGTAAGATCGAATGATAGCTTGCACAGCCAGATGATCATCGATGATTTTCTCATTTATCGGCATTTGGCCGACTTGTGAACCTCCACCAAGTGCGGGTAATAATGAACCAAGTGAAACTTGATTATAATTTGATGCTAGGGATGGTGGTGCTTGATATGCTAATCCAGGTGCTGCACCTGCAGTACTGTTGCGGAAGAATGCATCCCATGACTGACGATCACATGAAAATAAAGATAAGGCAAATTAATATGGCGTGGTAGTTTGAATGTACTTTTTCTTCTGTAGGTTCTCATGTTATGCCATCAATGTTCAACAGAAGGGTGCAGCACAAAAACTATCGAAATTGTTATCACGAACCACACACCAACCAATATACAAATGTTTGATTGTCTTAATTGATCAATAAAAGCGGTTCCCAGTATAGATATCGTTTACATCCTGTACAGAATTCCGACAAAGATAAATTTTTTTTTCACGACTTATGCAGAAGTAATTTGATCTCGTTTCTTGATTGGATTGATGTTTTTCAGGACTGAATTACAACGGATGAATAACTGGAATCTTTAAAAGTCTCCAGTGTCTGACTCAGCGAATAATCATGTGTTAAAATTAATTCATATACATTTTATTCATGCACAGTAAAGATATATAAAGACTGTGAAGAGAAATGTGAGATGCGAAATTAGATTAATTATTCATCTTCATGATTGTTCCTCCCCATTTTCTGCGCAATATCTATCATATGATTCGGTCATTATGTACGAGTCAACGTGCAGGGTATTTCTAACATCCCATCAGATGTAGATGTTTGTACGACTATCGAAAATTGACATGACGGTTTTAAGTGATTGGACACGCGATCAGATTTTTCAGTTTATATTATATCTATTTATAATTTTTCGGAGCGATAATTTCTCTTATGCTGTTGGCGATGCTGAACTACGGAACATTACACTTCCAAATCAACACCCCGTAAGCGGTGCCGCAAACAATAGATTGTGCAAGTCTAATTGTCGAGATTATTCGTTCTTTGCCTTCTGACTCTTTTTTTGATTGCTTTATTTAAAAACATCTTTATCATTATTCTCGGAATGCCAGATTATCTCTCGATGCAGTACGGGGATATCGGTAACAAATTATGACGATTAATCTTCTCTGAAAGTCCATTCTTATCTATTACCGGAAGACGATTCCGAATGTGGTTCGTGTTTTCAGATTCACCGCCATTAGTACTCATAATGAATACTAAAATCAATGTTATTGTATTTATTCAATACAGTTAATTTCATCCATTCACAAAACATGGCGCATTGAGATTGTCTACGGTAATACGATTTAGTTTTCTTTTTCTGATGGATATCATTCTACTCGTCACCATTAAAATTTTGCCCCACTTTCTTTCAGTTCTTGAGCTTCGATAAATGAATACTCTTGCGAGTACGGTTTTTCACAAGGACTTTGTGATTGTAGTTGCACGAAGAATTTTACTTATTCATAAGATTGGCATAAAAATGAGATTCATATTGAAAACTTTGTGTACAGATTAAAGGTGGCTGATGTTCGAGACTGCAAGCATAAATATGTGGATACTGACGCAGATGAACCGTGGAATAAATTGAATACTGACCACATGTACACTGTGAGGATCTTGAAGCCAAGCATTATACATCTCCTCGACATACGAAGTTGTGCTGCCATTTAAGAATGGCTCGGTGGCTACTTTGCTGGCATATTTCCGTGCTGGATCCGTGGCAACTATCATTTGAGACGTTCGACTCAGGGGATGGTTCCGCACTAGCCATGATGCAAACCTTTCACCACCACAAACACGTGGTGCGAGTGGAGTGAGTGAATTGAAAACTGCCCGAGCTTTATACATTTTTGCCTGGAAAATAAACAAAAATGTTTTGATTCAATGAACTTTTATTTAACAATATTCGAATGCTCCCATATTTTCCTGAACACTTTAAGCATGAGCAGAAGATTTATGCGAGTAAATTCTTGAAACTGTTAGAACGAATGAAGAAAATGAATGACACTGTCGTGGATAAATTTTTTAAGCAATAGCTTACGACACTAATGGGTAATTTCTCCGTATCTTAATTGGTCATGAATGTTATCACTCTGTTTATTGTTTGACAAGCTCACGGTCTGTCTGGGTCGTTGATATACACAGGAATCGATGATGACGAATGAATAGATAAAATTTCGGAGTCAGAGGAGAGAAAAAAAAGATGAAAAAGTTGAGATAATATTGCACAATAATGAATAGTTTATGTTGACGTAAATGGATAGTACGCATTGATATATGGCTCAATGCCAGAGAAATCGTCGTCGCGGTTTGACCGAGACAATATATTCAATGTGAACATTTATTTTCGCGATGATATAATATACATATTATTTAATTACTTATCGTACCTGTCTTCTCTGCAAATATTAAATAACGAATAATATTAGTACATGTCGTTCAAACTTTTTGTTATATTACGTAACAAATGAAGACATTTCTCAAATGAAAACGAATTTTTTCCCATTCTACTTCGCAACAAATATTACTTCAACAAAATAACATCCACACAAAACAAAATAGAAAAGAAGGAAAATCCCAAGAATCTCCTACAACGAATATTGGCGGTTTCATACCGTCAATTTTTCCTCATTGTACAATTACAAAATTTATCAGCAGGATAAAAGTAGAATAAACCCCGTAGATAATCGAACATAAATAACATGAACAGAATTCAGAAACATCAAACCGGATAAAATTCGATTGGACTATTCTTATTCAAAATCATCGATAACTTTGCGAGTGAAAATCGTTGAGAAAAAAACTGCATGAAATCAAAAAATATGATACGAATAACGTCAGAGCTCAAGATCATAGAAATTTCCATCATTAATAATTCCAATCCACAATTCCAAATGTGTGAATCATGTCAACGTGACAATAGACGTATATATGTGCCTGCGGTCACGAGAATTGCCACGAGGTCAAGCATACGCACATGATCCACACACAATCTACAACTATTTGTTCTCTCTGTCTTAACCTATAAAAAAATAAATGAAAAAGAATAAATGCTGTTAAAAATTCTTTTAAAATAGAGGCATTGCGCAAAGATTGCACAACTGCCGGCAAACGTCTTTTAATATCAATCACACATATACATATATATTAATTCCGCATATGTATATGCAAAATGAATGTGTGTCGGTGTGTCCGTGGGAGAGAACTAGGTTATATTCCGGCATCACCAGGACGTGTATAATGTGTAAATCGCACATATAGACAAGGAAATAATTACACAAAATCCTTGCCATGAGCAGTGTTAATTCTCACTGATGAATTCTGACAAACCCGCTTTGAATCCAAAGGTTTTAGTGAGTTTTCAGACTCATAATTACTATTATATTCTGCAATAACTTTTTTTTTACGTAATAGAGCGGAAAAAAGAAAATTCGATGCAATGCGTAAATTTATCTCAGAGCGAAAAAACAAATGCTCGTTATAACGATTGATGAAACTGATGTTTTATTTTGTAGAAACACTCACCAAAGAAAAAAAATGATTTTGCTTTAAATTTTAATTATTAAATGTCGTAATATCCGTTCAAATAAAAGCTCTCGTGTTACCTGATGTTAACGATACAACGATGACAGACCCGTCCACCATTTGCAACTCACGAGCTATGTACTCACACAATCTTAACCTCAAAACTCACACATAGAATATATAGACAGGTATGTACAGAATACCGCCCTCGCATCGCAGTCACAAGTGCATACATGTTCATATATATATATATATGCTACACCTATAAATACGTTCTACTCACCAAATAAATTTGAAATCCTATGCTCAGCGCATGCGCAATCGACACTCATTGTTCGACCAATGCGCCTGAACGCTACCTGTCTCAGAAGGATTCCCCAACATTCAAAAAACATTTGTTGATCAAGATGACAAGTAGTCATTCTGACTAGTGAGAAGAATTTTTATCCATATTGATCAGTATGAGAAGTTCATCATTATAATGGGTCATCATTGAATATGTTAATGGACTTTTACCGATGACTGGATTCATCGATAATTCAACGGACCTTTAAGGCATAACAAAACGCCACCTGACGTAGAATATTATGTACTAAAATTTCATAACGAATTTGAAAAGATCTTTTTTGTCATCAATTCAAATAACTTGAGCATTATCCTTGTTTCGAAAGAATCTGAAACAACGTTGCTATCTGGATTAATATTCTGTTATATGTCATTCATTTGTTTACTCGATCAAATATTCAGTCAAAGTTTAATGGGATGTACAGTTAACGATTTTTATTAAGACGTTGCTACCCGCTCATTTATGAGAGATGCCACCACTTAGGTGTAAAATCTATCAAGATTGAAGTCGATATTCAAATATGCGATGATGTCTTCACCAAATTTCCCTTCGGTAGGAGATAACCAACAGATTTTCATCATAATAAACTCAATCTGTATCTCATGATTATTATTTTGTTATTTTCAATCAAGAAATTTTCCGAATAAACCCTTCGAAAATTGTAATACACTTATCTTATGCAGCATATTCCCGCACAAATTTTCCGTCTATACCAGTAGTGCAGTACAATTCAGGGACATTCATTCATATATGTGTGGTATGGATGATATTTGTATGGGAGTAAAAACAGTTCCTAGGGAAATAACTCAGCCGCGATCAAAAATGGCAGCGGCCAGTCAATTGGGCGGTGTGGGCTCAAAGGTTGTGTATATTTTCAGTGTGTATTACTCAATGTTATCAATATTCTTCGTTCATAATAAGAACAGTGATGAAAGTGAATCATAAGTGATAAAAATGAGTGAGAGAAAATTTTCTCGGGGTTTGGGAAAACCCGGCATGGCTGCCCAATTACGTGAAACCGTATCTCAGGTGGTTCGAGAGAGTACAGTACAGGTATATCTGTATATTATATGAAATGTTTTGTATCCCCCTTCTGTTCATATGCTTTGACACGCATCATTCACTAACAAACAGATATTACGAATGAGCATCTATTTTTGCCGGTTACATCAATATACTATTTTCAAATCACTATCTGCAATATTTGGAAACCCATGATTCCAATTCATAATTAACGCATCGGATTCAGATACTTTTTTATAGGATTCCCTACTTGCAGAAATGGAAATATACCAGTAACATTCTATTATCGTGATGATAGCAAATTTATCTGAAGTTATAAACCAAATTAAAAATATACGAAACGTCTGAATAATTAATTAACAATCTGACAATGTAAATTTGGTCCTGACTCATGTCCTATTTCTCTTCTGTTAATTATAGAATTAATGATATGTATTAATTGGAGCGAGTTATGAGTAGAAATTTGCCTCGACTGAGTAATTGTGTTCGGAGAGCATGTGAAAACGATGAATAATTAATTAATAACCTGAGAACTGGATTATACAGTTCAATTTGCTATTTTTCCTAGACATTTTTAATTGAGTAAATGGGGTACACGTAGCCAATTGTATCGCATATAAATTTTGAAAGTAATCGCGCTGAAAACGCCAGACAATTAATTCATGAAGCTTGTAAACAATTAATTCTTAATGATAACAATGTATATCGTAATTTAATTTGCTCTTAATTTCCATTATTTTTTACAGAATAAACCGCATTTAGTTGATCCAATTGACTTTGAAAGTTTTGTTTTGAAAAATAAAACATTACTTCAGAATGATCCACAACGTGAATTGTTACTATATCCAACGGATGATGTTTCTGTAAGTGACTATCACATATTCTTTCTTATCATTAACCACAAGAATATACGAACATCATCAAATATGTATATATAGAAATTCATGGCCATATGGCGATAAGTAACAGTGAAACACATTAAAGAATCATTTTCTCTCTGTAACAACGCACAGTGTCGATAATCTAATCAATCAAATTTTCGATAGGCGTACCAAAATACTATGGATGGATCAAACGACGTTTTCTTTCTCATGTTTCAGCAAATAGTCCTACCGAGGCGATTCAGAACAGTGCAACCAATTGTCCAAAACATTCTGGAGAAGACTGATAGAAATGAAAGCTTGCTGACGAGAGAATGTCTGAAAAGTTATGCATCAAATTGGAATTTAATTCATTATAAATATTCATCGTATAGCGGCACATATTTAGATTTACCGAAATTGAATAAAAATGATGAATTACGCGATGAGCTATACGAGATTGATACAGAGGTTGATCAGGTCGATGAGGATATGATAAAAAATAACGGAATAACCAAAGAGGGATATTTAATGAAAGGCCCCGAAATTGGTAGCAGTGATCGCATGTTTGTTAATATTGGATCAAAGTCATTCAAACGTCGGTTTTGTCATTTGAGACAAGAAGTTGATGGTACATATATCCTAGAATTATTTAAAGATGATAAGAAAGGAGAAGCTAAACTAGCAATCGTCATGGATTTTTGTACTGAGGTTGTGCGCAATCCGAAACGTGGACGATATTGTTTCGAATTGCGTATGAGTGGTACACATAAATCATATACATTCGCTGCCGATAACGAAACTGATATGCAAGAATGGTTGTTAAAATTATCTTCAGTATTGCAACATTATAAACAGCAAGAGGAAAAACGAGCAGCATCATTAGAACGGGCATGCAATACACCACCACCATCACCAATACCCACCCAACTTTACGGAACATTGAAAGGTTTAGAGCAAAGTATGAATCCTCAATTGATTAAGTATTCACGTGAAACAGATACAAGCATATTATTGGCACGACGTGAACAGCGCAAACGTTTATTTAGCCTCTATCATCATATACCATTAGCGAAAACACCTATTGGTAATTCAATTGATGATAATATCGATCCATATCGCGAACAATTCGGTCAACGGATATTTGTCAAATGCGAGGGTTTGAAATTCCGTTTGCAAGCTCCAATTGATGATAATGAATCCTTATGTCAAGTTGAACCCTATCAAACAACATTGAGTTTATTTGATGCAAGGAATGGACGAAAACTAACGGAAAATTTCCACTTTGATATTAATAATGATGTAGTACGGGATATGATTGAAGAATTGAGTCCAGTTGGTGTCATGACTGATAATGAAAGTAGTGCTAATAATGACGATAGTCATGATGATACATTCACATTGAATGAATTGAAAAATATTCCACCACAATGGATCAAATACCCACGACAAGCGATATTCAGTATTAGCAATCCACATCCTGACATATTTATCGTCGTACGCATTGAAAAAATTTTGCAAGGGAGCATTTGTCAAACGTCTGAGCCGTACATTCGTACAGCGAAGGATCCACGGTTAGGTTTGAAGGTACATAAAAATGTACGAGCATGTTGTCAACGACTGGGGAATTATCGCATGCCATTCGCGTGGTCTGCACGCCCATTATTCCGTCTTTATAGCAACGAACTGGATACATCATCCGATTTTCCAGCAATTTATCGCCAAGAGGGCAATAAAATGCGTGATGATGATATTTTGAAATTACTATTGGAGTACAGAAAACCTGAGAAGTTGAGTAAATTGACAGTCATACCGGGATGGTTAAAATTGAACATCGAAACGTTAACTGAGATACCAGAAAACACATTGACAACATCGTTAGCACCATTGAAACCATTTCCATTACCACCAACCAACAAACCGACAATTGAAGTCGCTGAATTTGAAAATTTGAGTGAGAAAGATGTTCATCCATACACAACATATCTTAATCATCTTTATATCTATCCACAAATATTGAATTTTGATACTCAAAAAATGTTCAATCGTGCCCGAAATATTGCATGTATTGTTGAATTACGTGACGATGATGCGGAGGGTACAACCCCATTGAGATGCATTTATGGACGTCCAGGTTCAAAATTATTGTGTACGCGCGCAAGTTGTAGTGTTTTACATCACAGTGTCGTACCGACCTGGTATGAAGAAATCAAAATGCGATTACCAACAAAATTACATGCGAAGCATCATATTTTGTTCTCATTCTATCACATAAGTTGTGATATGAATAAAAAAAAAGAGAACGGCGTTGAAAATTGTGTTGGATATTCGTGGGTATTGCTATTACAAAAAGGTAAATTAGCTGTCGACATGGAAGCGAATATACAGACATTACCTGTAGCAACACATTTGCCAGACGGGTATTTATCAATTCAACCATTGGGTCTCGGTAAAGGTAATGCGGGACCGGAAATGACATGGATCGATACACAACGACCAATTTTCACTGTTTCATTTCAATTGTTGTCAACTGTTTTCACACGCGATCCGCATTTACATAATTTATTTGTTCACGCTGAGAGAATATTGGACAATAAACTATCTGGAATTCCATCTGACTCGGAAACGTGTAAAATATTAAAAGCTGCACATGCAATACAATTACCAACTGCAATAACATTCCTACCAACAATATTAAATCAATTGTTGACATTGTTGACGTGCAACCCTAGTGAAGAGGTTGGATTATACATTATTCGTGTTTTGATTTATATCATCAATTTGATCTATAAAGCCGGGCGGAAGGAAATTCTGCAAACTTATGTTAAATATGTTTTCGTATTACCATCAACAAGTAATGGAACTGCAACCGTTCATGAACAATTGGCCAAATATTTACCGTCATTGTTGCAGCCGAGTAATACCGATTTTTTAGTTGTCAATAAATTTATGCATCATTCCAATTTTTTTTTCGATATCATGGTTAAAAGTATGGCCCAATACATGCTAACAACCGGGAGAATTAAAATGCACCGTAATGAAAGATTCTCACATGATTATCATCAGGCGATTAAAAATCTATTGGACATTATAACACCATATTTGATGAATAAATATAAAGAGATGCCGGTTGAGACGCATGAACTTAATAAAAGTCTTGCGTATTTTCTGAAGGTGAGTGATGTGTTGTCCAAGTTGTCACAAATAACCATCACTACAAGAAATTCCATTCATTGTTTCTGATGTGTTTCTCCTCTGCTCCCCTCTGTTACAGAGATGTCTAACCTTCATGGATCGCGGATTTGTTTTTTCACTCATAAATGATTACATGGATAATTATTCACCCGGTGATTCAAGGACATTGCAGGATTTCAAATTCACATTCCTACAAATTATATGCTCGCATGAGCATTATGTGTCATTCAACTTGCCCATGATGCAGACACGTGTTACGAGCAAAGGTAAATTACATACGGGTGTTATTTTGATGTTTAATCATAGATGATGATAATCGAATCATATTTCATTGAATCTGTAACATCAATTTGTAATATATTTCTCATTTGATGTTTGCTAAGACTCTGAATCAGGGGCGGATGATAATTCCGATGGTATGTCATTGATGTAATTTCAGACTTTTTCAGAAGGATAGATGAAAAGTTTTTTTATATATTTTTTGTCAGGGGGAATATCAATGTAAAGATAGTTCCAATTCTCAACTTCTATTTTCATTTTATTCATTGCTCTATCGCACATTTTTAAAAATCTAAACTGACCATTTCGATTTTGAAGTTCGCAAATTTAGTTGCCGAATAACAAAGAAAATAGATGAGATGCATTGCATTGAATAACATTTTTTGATGTTCATTGTGATATTCCCCCTCAATCGTGTTATACTGTCTCATTGTATTGTTCATATTCACACAAGTTTTCAACCAGCACACCATCAAACTAGTTTCATTAGTAAAACCTGATATCCCCAACAAAAAAGATTGCACTTTAAGAAACTGTTCGAATAATTTGGATCACACCAAACACGTTTGAAATAGAAAGAGGAGTGGATATGTCTATTTCTATGTATAAATCCTGCATTACTGAGATGAAAATATGGTTTTTCAGATTTGATGCTGGAATATTGTTTATCACAAGAATTCTGCAAGCACCATTTCCTCGTTGGTCTATTACTACAAGAAGTCAAATCATCATTGAATGAAGTCGTGCAAATACGAAAAGTTGCAATTGCTACACTTCGTGATTTATTAGCAAAGCACGAATTAGATGATCGATATCAAAACAAAGGTCAATTGAGCCGTATTGCATCAATTTATATTCCATGGCTGGGTATTGTATTGGAAAATTTACACCGATTAGAGTCAATTTATGATACAAATGATACGAAGACTGAATCATCACTGAAGGAGAATAATAATATGAGAGAAAATCGTATGTCAAGCAGTAGCAGTTCTTGTTTGGCCATTAACAACAAAGATGCAATAAATAATTCGACAGTGATCAATAATGATACTCCCAAATCTGTCCATCGTTTCACATTGCATTTAGATACACAATCGCCAATGCGTGCGTCAATGCATTTACGTGATTCAACATATTTTGCGGCGATTGCCGGTCAAGGTATGGCGAATGGTTTTTCATGTGCGAGCATTGAATCAAATGCATCAACATTGTCAAGTGCGTCACACTCTCATATGAGTCAAGAAACAACAATCGCTCGTGAACCGATTGAAAACGGTATTTCAAATGAGAAGAAGGGTCATTCACGTTCACTGAGTGTTACACAAACATCATCGCGTTGTGACAAACTTCAATCATCTGAAATGAAAGATCTATTGTTATGTTTTTTATTCGTTATTAAATATTTGGGTGATCATCAAGTTATTGCATGGTGGCAACAATGCTCGGAGACTGAAATCATAAGTTTTTTCACAATCATAGAAATGAGTTTACATCATTTCAAATATGTTGGTAAACGTGTAATTGCTGCTAATGTTATGACAAATTCAAATACAATGAAAGTTAAGACTGTCAAAGCTATGACATTGCCAGCACGAATGGCACCTCCTGATTTCGTTGCAGACAATGCAAGTTCGGGTACATTGCAACCCCATAATACAGTTGTACGTGAGAATTTAGTTGATGATGAGACTGGCAAATTTCATCAAGCGTCATTGGAGGCGAATATGGCAACAGAAATTGGTTTGATTGCGTTGGATTGTTTAGGACTATTCTGCATACACTTTAAAGATGTATTACTGGTCGGAGATGGAGATAATCCAGTTATCCAAAAAATATTCAATATCTATTTAACTTTTCTACAACTTGGACAATCTGAAACATTATTTCGGCACGTTTTCGCAAGTCTTCGTGCATTTTTGAATAATTATTCCATTGCGTTGTTTCAAGGTTTGTCTGGCAATATTTCATGATATTACTGCAAACTCAAAAGAGAAGAATAAAATGAAGTTTGACGTTTATTTCTTTCTGCAGGTAATGCTGTTTTCTGTGGACGACTTTGTTACGAACTTTTACGATGTTGTAACAGTAAGTTGAGCTCAATTCGTCAGGAGTCATGTGCATTATTATATTTATTGATGAGAAGTAACTTTGAGTTCACCAATCGTAAAGGATTGATTCGAGTGCACTTGCAGGTATGTATGGACAATTCTGTGTTAGTATAAATACAAATTATTAAGGCAGCAATCAGTTCATCAAATGTCGTATTGTTCAGGTGATCATATCAGTGTCACAGATGCTCGGTAATGTTATTGGATTGAATAACTCACGTTTTCAAGAATCATTATCGCTAATCAATAGTTATGCGTCATCCGACAAAGTGATGAAAGGCACGGGTTTCCCAGTTGAAGTTAAAGATTTGAATAAACGAATCAGAACGGTGTTAATGGCAACAGCACAAATGCGCGAACACAACAATGATCCCGAAATGCTTGTTGATTTACAACACAGTTTGGCCAACTCGTATGCAAGTACACCGGAATTACGGCACACATGGCTCGAGACGATGGCTCGCAATCACGCAAGAGATGGAAATTTCTCTGAGGTAACATAAAAAATGAAAGGCAGAACTCAATGCATAAATCCCGTTTGCACATTTCCTAGAAAACGTGATCATCTTTTACTAGGACATTCAATTTATCGAATAACTATCATTCATTTATTCATGCATATGATTCCCAACAGGCTGCATGTTGTCAATTACACATTGCCGCACTGATGGCTGAGTATTTGAAATTGAAGAGAATACATGAATGGGGTGCGGAAGCATTCGAGAAAATATCTGTTAATATATCCAAAGACGAGAGAGGATTGAAGCTTGATGCCGGTGAGATTTGTATGTTGTCGTCGTTTCCACACACCCACATCATTCTTTTTTATTCCTAACCCACAATGTTGAACGCCTGCTGCACTAACAGACATGTGTACCTTTATTTGTTATCCACCATCAGTTTTATTTGTTGTTTGTGCTACAGCTTGAACGTATCTTTTTTATTTTTATGAGCTGTTTTATATTTTTGACTTGAACATTTGATATTTTTTAATTGATTATTCAAAATTTAACTCTTGTAGGGGTACAAGATATTCATTACAATGAAGTAATTTTATTGGAACAATTGGAGAGTTGTGCAGAAATGTTGACGAAAGCTGAACGTTTCGAATTGCTTGGCCCACTATATCGTTTGATTGTACCGATTTACGAAAACAAACGTGATTATGGTGCCTTGTCCAATTGTTATTCGCATCTTGCACAGGCATGTAACAAGATTGTTGAAGTGACGAAAACGGGAAAACGTTTACTCGGACGATTTTATCGTGTGGCGTTTTTTGGATCGGTGAGTAATTCAATCGTGTCTTGAATATGGTTGAACCTCCATTTAAGTCATATCATTGATTGATGCTAAGTTGAGTGGTATTCCTCGAGACCAATTTATCAATACAATGACCATATCTCGTCTTGTAATGAGAGATGAAAATGTTACTGTTTTTTAGGCGTACTTTGAGGAAGAAAATGGACAGGAATATATCTACAAGGAGCCTAAAATAACCTCATTATCTGAAATATCTGAGCGTCTTCATCGCTTATATGCTGAAAAATTTGGGATTGAAAATGTAAAAATGATAATGGATTCTGCACCAATCGAGCAAAGTGATTTAGATCAAAAAATGGCATACATACAAGTAACTCATGTAATTCCATATTTCGAGACAAGAGAGATGGAACTCCGATTGACAGAATTCGAACAAAATCACAATGTTGCTAATTTTATGTTTGAAACCCCATTCACGAAAGAGGGTAAACCTCGTGGTAATCCAGAAGATCAATGGAAACGGCGGACAATCCTCAGAACACAATATTCATTTCCATATATTAAAAAACGTATTACTGTCATATCCAAAAAATTGATTGAACTCCCACCAATTGATGTTGCATTGGATGAAATGCGACAACGTGTACATGAGTTGGTGGATGTCGCATTAATCGTACCGACTGATGCGAAAAAATTACAACTGAGATTGCAAGGAAGTGTTTGTGTTACAGTTAATGCCGGACCACTCGCATATGCATCAGCATTTTTAGATCCAGCATTATCACCACAATATCCTGATGATAAAGTCGAGGAATTGAAAGATGTTTTTAGAGAATTTATTAAAATTTGCTATACCGCATTGCAGATAAATAGTAAAATAATCACAAACGATCAACAAGAGTATCAAGAAGTATTACGAGAAAATTATCAAAAATTATGTCAGAATTTATCTTCGTTATTGGGCGAATGTATTTGGCCCGATGAGCAAGTCGGTAGTTTTAAACGTAATAGCTCTGCATTATTCAGCGCTATAAGTGGGTCGAATAACCATGCAAGTATCGCTTAAAAATTTTATGAAGTTATTTTTGGTGGGAGAGATTTTTTATCGTGTTCTAGTCTTTGATTGTTTTCGACAAGTATTGTATTGTTTGCGGAATGACATCGTTGGACAAGATTTTCGGGATCAACTGATGAGAAAATTAAGTGAAATGAAACGAGACGAATTCGTCGTAAAAGGAAAATCGTGCGACATGTACGGAATATCTGTTGGAAGATCAACAGATGTGGAATGAGAGTATGAGAACATGAAGGCGAAACATAGAACGTCCCATGGTAACGTTGGCGTGAGGATACAAGCGATGTTGATAGTTCAATTTCAGATGACGTTACCTACCGATACTATTCCAAGTAAAAAATCCCATACTGTTTTTACTATTGAGTCCAACTTTCAGTGAACAACTGATAATGTCTCGCTATTTCGTTGAATTTCTGTACGTACCCAATGATTCTCTCTATACAAATGCTATATTTCTAATTAATAACCAAAGACTAGAATGCGATCGGCTTTTGAGTTATTTCATACGAAAAAAGGTCAATCCGTTTGCCTATGTGATCGTATCTAATTATTCATCGATAAAGCCTGAGGGATAAATATTTTTTCTCACAGCGGAATCGTGTGAAGTTGGAAGGACAAACGAAAAATTTTCACGAAACTGCTCAACTTTGGCAAAATGTGCAATTACTACAAATTTTTTGGAGAAAAGTTAGACCAAATGAAAAAAAAATAACTATGTCACAGATAATATTTCAGAAACTTCTTCAAAGGGTTGAGTGCATGCATAGGATTTGTTTTGTCCTCTGATATTCATATGGTATAATCGGCCTGGATTGTCAAATAAATCACGGAGAAAAAAATTGTTCCATCCTTCGATACAAAACAATAGATAAAATTTTCTACATAACATTTCGTATCAATTTTTACTATTAATGCTAGAACAGGAAAGTATTTTCTCGGCCAGTAAAACTGATAAGAAAACAAAGAATAGAAACTTAATAATAGACAAATACAAAACTTTCTCACGTCCTAGAGATGAAGAATTTTTTCTCTTGATAACAAATTCGCTTATATGCAGATTTCACGGAAAAAAAACCTATTGAAAAGAAAGGCTGATAATTAGCATTAAAGTAAACAATTAAGTCAATACAACAATTTTACTTAGCAGATTCACTAGAGGATGGTAACAATGCTTGACATATGATAAAAATAGATAAATATATTATATATATACA
>JABMBR010008273.1:0-50496 GCA_018881525.1 Meteorus sp. PSUC_FEM 10030008 | reverse complement strand
TATATATATAATGAGACTGTGAGATAACTCAAATCTGCCACCATCAGCTGTGCGTGGTTTGCTCATAAATATAAATCTATACGCACACAAGGAAAACATATGTATGCAAGAACACAGAATCAAAACAAACACGCGTGACACACTCATATAGACAAGTATGCATCAAGAAACCAGTACATCGTATGAATACGTACATAAGATGAATAATTTCTGATCAGCATGTAGAATTTTACTATGATCGAATAAAATTTGTGATTTTCTTTCAAAAAATCAACTTTCTTTAATCAATCAAGTAAGTATAGCATTTTCCGTTGAATGGAATGGCAATATAAGGCAGCCAACATAACCTCTTCACACTTTGTTTTCATACAACAAAAGAATGTACTCACCTGACGAGATAGAGAAAAAGCGATTGATGGCCGTAAAACTACGGGAGGATCGCATGAAAAAACAATCTGCATTTGCAGCAGCAACTTCTGTATCGAAAACATCCAACAATGAACGTACACCGAACAAACAACCAAATTTTCTTCTCAAACAAACAAATAATTCGAGTCCGAGGACGATTCCGAATTTATCAAATAATAATATAAATACACAACCCAATTATTTTTCAAAAGCACCGAATAATTCGCAACTGTTAATTGCTGCACGGCCATTACAAAATAATCAGAACAAACCCGATAATGTTAAAAAGAGGATGAATGATGTTCAACCTATGTTATCGCCACCATTGAAGCAAGCGAAGTTAATTAAACCTATTGAACCAGCTAGTTTTTTCTCGCAAATGAATACAATAAAAGGGACCTATCGCATGATTACTGCATCAAGATTCGAAGTTGATGTACCTTATCATCAACCATTGATCGAGTTTTTTAAAAAATTTCCGTCTAAATTATATGGTGAGTTTTTACATCTACACAAAATTTTACATGGGTGGATGTCACATTTGGTCTGATGTTCAATTGCATCATGTTGTTCTTCAATGCACAGATCAGCAGAAAAAGTTATGGAACTTCGATATAGAGGAGTATGAGAATTTCAGACAAGAACTTAAGTCAAAGTTACCTCAAGTGGCATTGGTTGGCATACCTAAGTTCGTTGTCCAGGTGATAAAGAGCATACATTACTGAAATTAAGATCTTATTCTAGTTTATGACAATAATATCCACTTCATCTAACGTTTATTTTATGTTCACGTTAGACATTCCTAAATATGAAAGCCAAAAATAATACAAGTACCGAAGAGGATCTTTCACGCATTGATAGAAGACTATGGGATAGTTTGATGCCTTTCCAAAGAGAAGGAATATCGTAAGTATATTCGAAGACATATCTATGATTTCGATGTATGCTCATCTCACTCCAACGGTAATTATCTCGATTTCAGTTTCGGTGTACAGAAAAAAGGGCGATGCTTCATCGCAGATGACATGGGCCTTGGAAAAACCATCCAAGCATTAGGAATAGCACATTATTACATGGATGACTGGCCCCTGTTAATTGTCACACCACTATCAGTGAGGTAACTAGATTTCCCATTGTAACCCTCTTTCGAATATTCACATGCCATTGTTACAATTACACATCTCTTACAGATTTCAGTGGTCTGAGGCAATTTTCGAACATTTACCTTCCATCCCTACACAACATGTTCATCAGTTCGCTCATGCGAAAGATTGTCTTGGAACTGAGAAAATAACAGTCGTCTCATATGATTTGTTAACCAGATCAATGCCAGCATTTGAGAAAAAAAAATTCGGCGTAATTATTCTAGATGAATCTCATTTATTGAAAAATTATAAAACTGAACGGACGAAAGCTGTTCAACGTTTGACAAACCAAGCTAGTCGAATTATACTATTGAGTGGAACGCCAGCTTTATCACGACCAATTGAATTATATTCGCAATTATGTCTTATTATGGGTTCATTCATGAGGTAATTCTCCATACAATTTGCAATCAGATCAAAATTTTTTGATTACGGGAATGTGTCATATATAGATTTCGATCATGAATTTCAGACTCCAGGAATTCGGCGTAAGATATTGCGATGGAAAAAAGAAGGGCTATGGATGGGATTACAACGGATCATCTAATATAACAGAATTGCAATTACTACTTCGATCTCGTTGTTTACTCCGGAGGTTAAAGTCGGATGTGTTGAAACAGTTGCCACCAAAGATAAGGTATCGTCTTTTTAAACATTGTTGTTTTCTTTAGTATGCTTTCATTCAGATTTGAGAATACTGATTCTACCTGCAAATGTTCATTCAAGGCGGGTAATCATGTTGGATCCATCATTGATTGATGACCAAACAAAAGAAACATCGAAAATAGCTGCCAAACTGCAACAGAGTTCAAGCAAAAATCTTGAAAGCCACTCAACGATGTTACAACTATACAGCGCCTCTAGTTCCCAAAGATTACGAGCTGTGCGCAGTTATGTGAAAGATTTATTGGAAAATGATAAAAAATTCCTCATATTCGCACATCACCAATGTGTACTCTCAGCTATTTGTGAAGTATTGGAGGGGAAAAGCGTTCAGTATATTCTAATTAATGGGAAAACATCTTCGGAGAGTCGCAAACAGCAAGTTGACCGATTCCAAAACTGTGATGATTGTCTGGTAGCTGTTCTATCAATCACAGCAGCAAATGCGGGCATAACACTCACTGCCGCGCATTTTGTTGTATTCGCTGAGTTATATTGGAATCCAGGGATATTAGTCCAAGCAGAAGATCGAGTTCATCGGATCGGCCAAGACTCAAGTGTTCTCATCCAGTATTTAGTGGCCAAAAAAACTGTTGACGATTATTTGTGGCCTCTTATACAAAAAAAATTACAGTTCCTCGCTAGAGCTGGACTCAACCAGGATTTTTCGCTACGTGATGCAGAACTTGGTATGCAAAAGAAAGCAAGTCAACATGAATACAAATCACAGACTGATACAAAAACGCAAACTACAATGGATTCTTTTCTCAATAGCAGTGGTGCTTCGAAATCATCACAACTTTCGAATAGTTTAGATAAATTATTAAATGAAGATGACGCAGATTTCGCTGATGTTGATTTAGATTCGATTGTGTTTGATGAATGAATAAACATAAATATTTTATTTTTATATTACGCGTAGAAGGTTTTCTGAAAGTATTTTTATAATAATGCGATCACGGAAGTATATGCATTGCTTCACATACTATTCAAAGAATTCATCCCTTGACACCTGATGTTCATGAACGAGAGTTGCAGTTTAGGACAGCAGACTAGTGCGCGTTGTCATGGTAACGACGCGAAAAACAATACTGTGCGTCTACCAAGATGAGGACGCTAAACATTTTCTCCATTCCTGTTGAATATAAATTCAAGACGCGATATTGTTCCATGAGTACACTAGTTGTGTATTCATCTACTATTGTGACTGTGATTTTTCCATTAATTTTGTCATTTCAAGCTGGTGGTTTTTGGCTAAAAAATCGTATGATTATTGATACTCCCAGTGTACAGTTCACATACAAATATTTACTCATCGCTGAGAAAGATACCAACACTGTGCCAATTGTTTGTTCCACATTTTTGGTTTATCAAAATAATCCAATCAACGATGATTGTGTTTTAATGAAAGTGCGTGAAGTCGATATGAATAAAGACCATCAAAAAGACATTCTAAAGTTTGAAGCTCAATTTTATAGTGATCAACCAATTCGATCTCTGAAATTTTTATTATTTTTCCAATACGAGTTGAAGGTCAGGATAATATATATTCACTTTCTCATGAATTTTTATCTAAATCGCATTATAAATCATCGTACCATATTCGTGATATATTTCAATTCGCAGAGTATTGTTCACAAGACAATGGAATCATTGGCAGTATTTGAGTGTTTTTTACCTTATGATATTCAGAAAGTTCACTTACTTGGAGACTTGAAATTGAATCAAAAACGAATGATGAAACAAGGCGATTTTATTCAAACTCAAAATGAATCTGTGGAACTAACTGATCATTCATTAAATGAAGTGCTGGCATACAATGCGCGCCAACAATGTAAGGATATACAGTAACTTGTATTATTCTATTCTATTCATATACATTTCAATCTTATATGAAAGAGCTCATTGTTTTCAGTTTCAGCACAAATTATCAATACCCACGTGACATGGAAAACAGGATTCTCCAATGAAGAACCGATTATAATATCGGGGCAGATATTCTATTTAGAACAATTACTTTATTATCAACCTACTTTGTGGGAAGAGTTGAAATGGGCATGGATACAATATTTATCTATCTCAATCGCTATCGTTTATATTATAAAACGTTTCCTCCAATTTCTATTCTCTCGAAACTATCTTCGAAGTTATATTGTCATACCATGGAAGGAAAGATAATCAAAGACTGTCCACTGATCTTAGAAAAAAAATGATTTTATCATTTCATATAAATATTCTTTTATCGTTCATAGTTCACTCTTTATCATGAACAAGTTAGAAGAAACATCAACAACATAAAGGCGTATGACACTATTTTGATTGACGAAATTTAATAAATATCAAGCAGTTGTCGATATGAACTAGCACAAATTGAAATGCTTGTTAACTGCATCATCTAATTAAAAGTTATTCTCGAAACAAACGTCGTCGTCAAGGCTACATAGAACTATCAACCACTCAACAAGAATTCAGGCTCCAAGATGAGTGTCCTCCACAATTAATATTCACAAGGACCTTGGATTATGAACCAAGGATACAGAAAACATCGTCGTATCCTTTCTCATGTTCGGTGTTACTCTTCTATGATGTCGTACATCATCAGATTTAACATCAAAAATAATACGAGAACGACGAATCGATATGAATGTTCACCTCCCACCAGGCATGAACGCGTATGCTCTCCCAGAGCAGCTTCACTTGCGCGCTATCGTCAACATTATATGTATACATACTTTGTCTCTGTACCGTGTCTATGTGTACATATGTATATTACATACTCCCCCACGGCTTGTGCGGCTCGTACTTTCGGCCACTTCTCATTCTTCTTTTTCCCTCTTACTATATCGTCAATTCGCGTCCGACGCTGACGTTGTTCAATGAGTTTAGAGACTGCGCCTCGGCTAGTGCTTCTTTATTCATCCTCACATCTCAGTTGACGTTTGTTCTGGCTGCACCACACGACAATTGTGACTGAGCTTGCAACGAGAGTGTTGGGTGACAAAGAAGTCTCACGATTGACTCAACGACAATTGTACATTGATTTGATAGTCTTCAATATATAAATGGAGTAATTGATATTACGACAATCCAATTACATGGATTCATGGGTGAGTTGATAAAGAAATATCAAGAACACAATATTATTTTAACAAAAGACTTTCGATGACGAGTTTTATTTTCATAATTGGATATACATGTTTATTTATTTCCGTACATCAATCGGGGGATATTGATGCTTTTCTTTTATTCTGTATATCTTTAGTTATTAGTCACTTTATTACGCATGGGTAAATAATTAATTACTCATGATGATTTAAATTTATAGTCTTCATCGACAAGTGTAAACAGCACTTACAGCTATACAGTTCATTATACTTAACAATTCAATATGATTGAGAAAAAAAGAGAGAAAACAAATAATACGAAGAAATATTTAGATGAATGTTTATAAAAAACTCTCACTGTCTGCACTTTATTTACAGCCTAAAGTAAAGGAGCAAGTCATTGTGTTCTAATCAAAATAGAAAAGACGAGAAGTATAGACTGTACACAATTGGAAATATGACGACAAGATCAAAAGAAAAATTTGTTGCAGCGTTTCGAAAAATATTTCGATCATCAGAAAAAATAAGCGATCAAGAAGGTGCGAGTGGTAGCTCGACGAGTTCACCATCGCGACGGATTTTGAACCGTCATCACCGTCCGGACGTTGTAACACCGTCTGATGGTGCTTTACCAGAAAATCCCGGTACAAGCCATACAGGCATTTGTATCTTCAAGTCATCGAAGAAAACAAATGGCAACTGTTCACAATCATCAATGAATATACCTGAACGTGGCGTTAGGCTGCGTCGTCTGATGAAAGAACTGAGCGAAATTCAGAAGACACAACACAGACGTGAATCAACATTCACTGCTGAATTACTCAATGATAATTTATTTGAGTGGCATGTCCGATTACACAAAATTGATCCAGAAAGCGAACTCGCTGCCGACATGAGGGAACTTGATATTCCTCATATATTACTTCATGTCATATTTCCTGAAACATTCCCGTTTGAACCACCATTCATGCGAGTCATATCACCAAGAATAGAAAAAGGTTTTGTTATGGAGGGCGGTGCAATTTGTATGGAACTACTCACACCACGTGGATGGGCTAGTGCATATACTATTGAAGCGGTAATTACTCAATTTGCAGCTAGCATCGTCAAGGGACAGGTAGGAATTCAATTGACGAACATCATTAGTCGTTATAATTGGTCGCATACAATTGAGAATATCCAAACCAATCATATGGCTTTGAAAAATTGGCTAATTAGCTCCTCTGTCATTATTTTTAGGGACGGGTTGCCAGGAAGCCAAAGACCAATAAAGAATTCAACCGTCGTTCAGCTGAAGAATCATTTCGCAGTCTCGTTAAAACACACGAAAAATATGGATGGGTGACACCACCTTTAGCTGAAGGTTGATATGTTCAAATTAAAACAAAATGAAATCAATTTTTGCGAGTCATGGTCCAAGCTTGAAATTCCGCCTTACAATCACATTTCTTCTTTCTTTTTTTCGTTGAATTTTGGCGAATCGTTCAGTGCTCATGCGCTATTCACCCATTGTCCATTCCATATTAATAATGTTCGTGTCTATTTTATTGATCGTAAAAAAAAATAAAAAAATAGTCAAATGGTATATTTCTATATAATATATATGTGTGTATGTATAATCATTGATCGCTCATGTAGCACATATAAGAAAAAAGATTTTGAAAGTGAGAGATGACGAGATCGTAATATTGAAAAGTGAATGCTTGACAATTGTCACTCGTTGTCCTCTTTTGTTTCAATATGTACAATTGTTATCATGTAATTGTTCAATTATCCAATTGCTAAGAAAAAGTGATAATATGCGAAGCATTATTAGTGAAATGCCAAAAGTGCATTCGCTGCATTTTATTGATAATATTTTTCAGGTAAGCTCACATAATTGACGATAAACTTTACGATGCTGGTACAATTTCGTCTTTCAAAAGGATAAACAAAAAATTTTTTTGCTAGTCATATGTTCAATGTATGAATAATGTATTGTATGTGCCAAATAAATGGATGAAGCAGACATAGGGGACAATCACCTCTTGTAATGAAAAAAGTTATCGTGTGGACTATAATTGAGAGAAGTGATGAATAATTAATTTAATCACAATACAAATATACAAATACGTATCAATATAGCGAAGGATATCCAAAGGCTTTAAGGATACTGCAATTCCGGTTATCAATGCTTTTACACATGAATTGATACTGTGTTTACATAGAAAAATATTATTCTCACATTATTGCTAAAGAATTATTGTCGGAAGCCACACATAATATGGAATATCATGAACGGCTCTCCAGTCTTTCCATATATTCTTCCACTTTTAATCAAAGAGCTATTTTCGGATTTATCGAACTCAAAATTATATTACTCAACCGTCGAATGTTATGATGTCTAATAATATCAATAAAACCAAACTGAGATTCATTTATTTATGACGACTTACCAGTGTCACCATAACTTATACTTTTTTTTTCATTTAACAACAAGATGATAAATTATGTGATTTTGATTGGAAGAACACTTGTGAACATATCATATTCGATGTATAAAATATTTGAAATTAAATTCAGTCATCTTTTTCTTCTGGTATACACATAAATAACTTTGCACAAGTCGTGTTTATTTCACCTGAAATCCAAATAAATGAGAATATTGAAATTGTTGACAACATTTGTTTTTGAATTTACATTTATATATTGTACTTACGTGATGTATTCGACAACCATTGTGGTTTATTTTTCCAATATATAAAAATGAAATAAACCGGTATGCCTGCGAGTATGATCATTAAACCAACTCCGACGTTCCATGGATTCATAAAACAAGGGCATATCACCAAAATTGCACACATCATCAAGAATAAAATAGGAAGAACAAGTGAAACCTAGCGAAAAATCATCAATGTAATTATCAGTAGATGTGATACTGATTGTTAACTGGTCCTCGAAATCTTCCCAAGTGCCTTGATATTACCTTTATAGGTCGATGAAGATCAGGTTTCTTGTATCTCAGCCAAAGAAGACCAGCCACTGATAGTGTGGTAAAAGTTGCCTCAACGAAGCTAACATAATTGATCAGTTTGAAAACGTCCTCAACCCCGAGCATTGCCAATGTGATGACACACTAAAAATAAAATAAATATCAATTTGTTTGAAACTTTTAGAAATACAATCTTTCTACTTGAAACCAGATATTTGTCCCAATATTGATGTCATGAGAAAATTCGACGTTTCACATGATTTCTGAGTAAGGAGAGATATTGGATGACTCCAAATATCACCATTCAGATAATAATACTTACGAGGAAGATGAGTGACGGTGTGGGTGTCAAGTTTTTGATATGTATAAGTGCTATAGCATCCGGGAGATGACCATTTCGTGCGCCAACAAAAAAAAGACGAGACGAGGCAAATATTGCACCATTGAGAGAGCCAAATGTTGCACATGCAACAAACAATGGCATTATCCATGACATCGGTCCTAAGAATTTATTGCCGAATGTCTAATAGAATCAGGAGAGTTCATAAATGTTCATCAAAAGAACAATTACGGTCGAAACCATTTTGACAAATAAACTCACCACTGCTACTGCTGGAGATGAGAGAATCTCTTCCTTACTCAAGATAGCGAAATAAGCCAGATTCGCCAGAACAAAAATGACGGTAACCAATGGTAACGATATGCAAATCGCTTTTGGTAAATTTCTACAAACAAAAAATTACTTCAGCCTGTATGGAAGAGTTAGGGAACCCAAAATTCATGCTTGTTCTCTTACCGATACGGATTCTTGAGTTCTTCAGTAACGAAATTAAGATAGTTCCATCCTGAATATGAGAACAGGCCAGAATAAACAGCAAATACTATTTCACCAGGATTAGTTGCAGTATTTGCCATTGGTTGAGAGAGATTTTCAGTACTTACTACACCCATCCAGTAAAATCCAGCGCCTATTATTATTGTCAATGCAAATATCTTCGTCAAGGTGAACGCATCCATCACTCGTGTTACCCATTTCACTTTATAACAGTTGATTGCCGTGAGGAAACCTGGCGACCACAAATCATTCTGGCATTATGATCAAAAACAACATTTTTATATTTAGAATTCTTCCTTGGTGTTACAATTGTCGAGTGAAGGCAGATGTAGTTTCAAATTTTTTATGAGCAAATTAATATAAAAACGTCAATAGCAAACTTCAATGATATCTCTTGATAGCGGAGCAAATTGATCATTCAACCAATATTGAATCAACATGCTCAAACAACTAATAATAGCGATATGAACATGAGAGCAGTAAAGTAATTGGCTTTATAGACGTTTGAATACCAATTTTGTTGGTTCACAACAACTCCTCGAACTCCTTTGCGTAATTTGCCCCCACGTGAAATTGCTTTTAATGATATTATATCATATACGAACATATTGCAACAGCAGCAAGGAGGCGTTCAGCTTCAGAAGATAGGTCTTTACATAGCGAGAGTGGTTGCAATATGTATCTGGCAAATGTGATAGCAGTGATTGCATTTCCAGCAGGTACCAAGATGAATAAAGAAACCCACAGGTATAAAAACGCGGGCAAAGGACCAAATGCATCACTCAAATATGCATAATCTCCTCCAGACCTTGGTATCATCGTACCTGGAAGAGAAACAGAAGTTGTTTATGCACACGTTCAATAGTGCGCTCTTATGTGATTTTGAATGCGTGTTACGTCATGATACAATCCGTGGATCGATTGACGTCCCACGTGTCATCGTCGCGCGCGGATTCATTCATCCAATACTTTGACGGTTGGAAACATAGATTGATCAATCTGATGTTTGTCCATTGAAATGATTTACACTAAAATTCTCCACAAAATTTGGCGGTTTCATTTAGATCCAAAGTTGCATCATGAAATCAATGTGCCAACGTGGCAATTCTTTATGATCATCAATCGATGTTTACATCGACAAAGCACAAAGTTAACTTCTTGTGATCATCTCTGCCAATATCTAAAATTAATTGTTTACCTACCCAATTCTGCATAGCAGAGGGCTCCAATTAAAGAAAGTAATCCAGCTGAAACCCATAGTATTAATGAGAGACCAACACTTTCAGCATGTTTTAAAACTCCTGTTGGTGTGAGGAAAATCCCTGAACCAATTATTATTCCAACAATGATTCCAACACCATCCAAAAGTCCAAGTTGTTTCTTGAGATTTACATGTTCCTTTTTAGGTTTTAAGGGACAGTTTTGCAGCTCGGCCGGTGAAATTTTCTCCATTCCGGTGAAAACAAATTACAATACTAGCACCGATGTAAATTCAAGTTATTTCGTGATTATATACCCATCAAAAATATTTTCTTTAATACTCAATGTCAGATCAAGCGCCCGATCACTTATCACTCAATAATATTTGTTGATTTTTACATGCGCTCCGGGCACATGGTGATGGAATGTGTGGTATATGATGAGGGCCACCTGAAATCTATAGTGCCTGCGTTTCACGCAAACATTTCTCAACCACGTGTTAAGTTCCGCGCTTCCTTCCGCCATTGGTGTTTCATTGAGCTTGCCATTGGCCAAAAAAATGTAAGTAGTAAACTCTCTCACTTTTGAATCTTGCAATAGCTTGACCTGCATTCATTGGCCTTCCTCATTGTTATTTTCAAGAGCACACTCATCATGAGCATACACTAACACTAATTAGCAACTATCACAATATTTTGACTAACTTAATGAGTTTTTGTGATTCTATGTTTTTCATGAACTTATGGCGGTTTTCATTACCTTTCTCACTTGCTTATTTTGATATTATCTCCAGTTGTAGTGCGATATGAATTATTCAAACTTTTTTTTCAACAAAGTATTAAAACTTTTGCTCCGCCAATGTTATACTACACGCGCACGCACGTTCGACAGGGATTTCCGGTTTAGCCATTCATGAATTTAATATCAACTTGTATGTGCAGTGAAGGCATGTAAATTCTACAAGACTGAAAGAGTTATAATATACGATAAAGTGATGCAAGTTGCTGTATCTGATATTATAGAGTTTCCAACTTGTATTCTGGCAGCTATAATTTCTTTATGTTCGTCATAAAATCTGATCAATACGACTGATCGATCTGTAGATTCTGTAAACTATAGAACATTGCCGTAAATTCCTAGGAAGTGTTCTACATGAATCATTATCAACAAATGATTCCAGAAACAATAATAAAAATTATTCACCAGCATCTTTCAATATATGTATGTCGATGAACATGACGAGAATAGAAAATGGATAGATATCCTCGGAAATGAAGCAAACGAATAATAAATATGTATAAATATATTGACTGACATTTTGTGATTTCGTTGGTAGTACAGTTCCAATTCGTTATGCCAACAGCTTGTTATAAATCGCAACACTAGTTGAGCAGGAGGAGTTTATTATGCTTTCACAGTTCCAGCAGTAATTTATCAACTTCACAACCAAGTATAAAGTGATTTCAATTGCCATTTCTCTCCTTCTGATATATTCATGATACTTTGGCTGTGAACGAAGATGAGTTCAAAGTTCAATGCATTTGATGTATCATCATCTAAGCAGAAGAGGAAGTTATGCATTGGTAGTTGATTCATGTTCTCATAATTCATCAAGAAGTAGGGTAGATGTTCCACTCTACTTGTTCTCAAGTATCGGTATGATCATTTAGGTGACGCTCATTTTCCCCAATTAGCAATACGACGATAAGCCAAACAAAGTTGATTGAAATATCACTCATAAACAATTTTATCTACTCTTATTTAAATTCAGTCCTCTTTCTCTTCCGGTACGCACATAAATAATTTAGCGCAACTCGTATTTATTGCATCTGGAATGAAAACTCGAAATATTATTGGTGAAGTGTTCTTTTTCCAAGTCTGATCAAGCATTACACTTACCTGACGTTCTGAGCAGCCATTGTGGTTTATTTTCTCCATATATGAAAATCCAATATACAGGTATGCCTAATGTGATGATCAGTAGACCAATTCCAACTTCCGATGGTCTCACATAGCAAGGTAATATCACGAGGAAAATACATATTATCAAGAATATGATTGGCAGAAGAAGTGATACCTAAAGAAGAAATATTGAATAAATATATTGACGCATATGGGTAATTATTTGAGTATAGACGAACGGCAAATATGATCGTTTAAATATTTATTAGCGTATCCGGCGGTACCTTTATAGGTCGATGGAGATCAGGCCTTTTGTACCTCAGCCACAGGAGACCAGAAACTGAAAGTGTAGTGAACAGTGCTTCAACGAAGCTGACATAATTGATCAGCACATAGACGTCCTCTGTTATCAGCAGCGCCAGTGTGATAATACACTAGAGACGGAAATCATAGTTTAGCGAATTAGAACCCACAAACGCTTACATATACAGATAGGTTACATAGTGTTATTCAACAAAATATTTCACAGTTTTCTAAACAAAAAGCGGCATTTCATTTCAGGCAATTCTTACATTATTGGATTATAATTGCTTCTTTTGAATTATCATGCCGATGGTAAATTTTGATCAATCACGTTTCGTACATCTAATTCCATCTCGTAAGTCATGTAATCATTAGTTCAAGTCGTTCATGTGAAAATTGATGAACAAAGAAATTTGAGTGATAGAGACTTCCGCCAGTAAGACCAACAAAGTGGGCATGAAACGCGAGATAAAAGACATCAATTTAACATTTGCGATGTAACTAATATATACTGATAGCCCACTGACTCATTGTAGTGTATTAATAAATTTAGTGATCACAAGTCCTCTTATCATTTGTGTCAATAGTTTACGCAATATAGATTCCCGATTACTTTGTCTTGAAGAAGATCTCCAATTATGCATGCAAGTGATTTTGGTATGTTCGAAGGTTGTTATCTATTGTTACAAAATTGAACTTACAAGGAACATGAGTGACGGTATTGGTGTCAAGTTCTTGATATTGATGAGCGCTATAACATTTGGTAAATGGCCATTACGAGCACCAACAAAAAAAAGACGAGATGAAGCGAATATCGCGCCATTGAGTGCACCAAATGTCGAGCAAGCAACAAATACTGGTATAATCCAAGATACTGGTCCCAATAATTTGTCACCAAATGTCTAATAAAATCAACATCATGATTATATTTATCTATTGATTGGAATTCAAATCGATATAACAACTTTCTCGGCAATTCAACTTACGACAGCAACTGCATTGGAAAAGAGTATCTCGTCTTTGGTTAATACTACGAAGTAAGCAACATTAGATAGAACATATATGATGGTAATCAGCGGTAATGATATGCAAATGGCCCTCGGTAAATTCCTATAATAAATTAAACAATATTAGATGGCAGCTGGAAAAGTTCAGTAGTGAAAGTTCATAAAGCGCTTTTCTTTTCACAGAAATGGCCTTGAATATTTACCGATACGGATCCTTTAATTCTTCAGTTACAAAATTAAGATAGTTCCATCCTGAGTATGAAAATAGACCAGAGTAAACAGCAAGAGCTATATGACCAGGATCAGATGTTGTACTTGCCATTGGGTGATCTAAATTTCGAGTGTTGTTTGCACACATCCACCAAAATCCTGCTACCATTATTATCACCAAAGCAAATATTTTCGTTCCCGTAAAAATATCTTGAACTCGTGTTGCCCATTTCACATTAAAGCAATTGATCGCTGTTAGCAAACCTGTTGATACAGAAATATTTGAACTCTGATATTATAAGATTGATTTATTTCTTTTTTTTCTTTGAGAATGAAATTGGAAGTGAAAGTGATGCACATATTCAAGGAAAATTTACGTACAGTGCAACGTAAAGTTCAACTACTTCTTTTCACTTTTCAGCTAAATTTATCGTGTACTCGGCCATAAGTAAATTGGTTGTAGACACTAGTGACATATATTTGAACACCAGCCACCAAATTAATCACTCCTTATGATATATCATATGATATCAAAGACAACAATCATCCGCTAATGTTATTTGTTCTTCTCTCTTGATTCATTTCACACTCACTTTCTTTACAATTCAATTTTTTTCTGGGTATAATGATGATGAATACGCACACGTAACAACAACAGCAAGAAGACGTACTGCTACATAAGGCGGTGAACAACCTGGCCAAAGTGGTTGCAGAATATACGTTGCGAATGTTAGGGCAGTAATTGCATTTCCAGTTGGTACTAGAATGAATAATGCTACCCACAGATACAAAAAAGCTGGTAGTGGTCCAAATGCATCGCTTATATATGCATAATCACCACCCGACTTGGGAATCATTGTCCCTGGAATGAAAAAGAAGAAAAAAACATTATTGCTCCATCAAACCTGATTAAATTGTAATATTCCCATGTTGCAGTGGAGAGATGAATGGATACGTAGATCTATTTATTTTTGGCGCACCTATGGAAGTGCTTCGTACGAAGCAACATGCTGCGGATCGATGGCATCTTGAGAACGGACGCGCGGGAATTGTGTCATCAGTAAATAGCAGCATTCATAACTGTTTGATAAAATTCTTTCCTATGCAACGGATAAATTTGTGAAAGAAGTCTTTCTGTTTGATATCTCAACATGGAATCGACTACACATCTATCAGTACATATTGAAATTTTTATCACATCAATGACGCGCGCTCTTCAATTTTCATAGTTCAAATACATGACGGGGACATGTGGCGGGGAAAAATAAATTTTGTGTACGTATAAAGTGACGCCGTCTGATAATCGCGTTGCCACAATATTTATGTATACTGATATCTGATCACCTAATTGATTAATTTTAATCACATCCAAGACCTGTTTCATCGAAAAATCGATCAGAGAGATTCAAGATAAATTTAATTCTCTTTCTACATACCCAATTCTGCATAACACAACGCTCCCATTAAGGATAGCACACCCGAGAAGACCCATATTATCAGTGCAAGGCCAATACTTCCACCCTCGACGAGAACACCCTTCGGTGACACGAATATTCCAGCACCCACAATAACACCAACGATAATCGCAACACCATCAATTAGTCCGAGCTCTTTTTTAAGTTTAACGCTCTGTTCTTTGGGTTTTGCAGGGCAAACCTGTCGCTCGGCTGGCGCTACTTTGTCCGTCATTCTGATCAATTATTATTGAATGAATGAATAACACCAAAGATTCTAATCAATATGTAATAATAGTAATAAAATATCGAACTATCAGAAATTGAAGAATTTTTCTTGATGAACGGAAGAGTTGAATTGATCGCGTGGCGTCTTCTTACTAAATGTCGAGACAATCATTGCTCGCATTTGATTTTAAACGTTGCAGTAACATGGTGGGAATGAGGTAGGTATCAGGCCGACTACCTAAAAACTTCTCTCGCCTGGTGTGCAGTGTTAAATGGTCACATGAGAACATTTTTCAACACGTGTTGAACTCCTTCCTTACGCGTTGCCAGAACATGATATACTTTCCCATTGGCTGCCGTGAAGAATTGTCCGTTATCCACTACTTTGAAGCAACGTATCAACGACTGGTCCAACTTCCTTTGTCAAATACAGTGAAGGTATACCAACACATGGGTGCCCTTATTGTCCCATTGTCATGTATATCATTGTGGATGAGTATGAGTAGAATTGTGAATGCGCTATAGCCGTCTGAAGTTGAAGTTTCGCTAGATGCCACGTGCAAAAAAATCAATATCCCTCCCTGTCATCAGCGATTTTCACCTCGCCTGCCAGTACATATACAAGTTCAGACACGTGCTTTTTATTTTTCGTGTTATTGCCGTTCGAACGTGTTCGGGAAGCTGATGTTCACCTCTCTCCAAGTCTACCAGTTGCTGATCACTTTGGGAATTCGTATTCAATAGAGGAAATCAAATCAATAATGCCATATAGAATTGAATTGATCATAAGTTCAATAGAGACAGTCGAAAATTTATATCGGATGATTATATAAATCATATAATCATCGAGAATATCACAATGATGATGTTCCCAATGGCACAGCGTTAAACTCTCTCATCATCGAACCGAATAAATATTATACTGTAATTGTAGAACGAATTATTATCCTGTTATTTTTATTGTTATCCCGAGAAGAAACGTTGGCTATGGTATGTTATTTTGTGCTATTAATGCTTGAACGGTGTATGCAATATGGAACGGTTCGAAAGCGACTGACTATTTGAGTGATATACGAGAGTGTTGTGTCGAAGCCCTCGGTGAAGTAAAATCCCTCATGCAATTTCATGAGCGTAGATCGCATACTTGTTTGATATATCATGTGTTAAGAGCGATATGTTTGAACTTTTGCTCCGCCAATGTCATCTTGCATGTGCACATCCACACGTTCGGTGGAGGGTTCCGGTTTTGCCATTTATGAATTCAATGTAATATGTACAATGAACGTACGTTAATTCTGCGAGGTCGTTGAAGATATGACAGGTCATGGGGTCAGAAGTGTTTGATATCGCTTGTGGACAACGATGTACACTACCATATCTGAAAGTTCCAATATCTAATGAAAAAACTACATGATTGTTGGAGAACATGTGAGAAGTTTCCATTACCATCAACGAGAAACAATGAATTTAAAAGTCCCTCGCATCAATTGAACGTCGAATATTAATCTGCACAAAGACTTTTTTTGTCTCATCAGTCGTGTGCTCACACCAACATCATTAATGATGTCAATGAATCCAAGTTGCTCATGATTCCTTTTTCCACAATCAGTGTAGATTGCTGTAAATTACGAAATGATTATTTTGCAATATCCTTTAACATTGTTAAATGACATTCGCGTTATCAGCCCATCAATATTGAAAGCACAATAGATGACTGTTTCTTGAATGGTATATCATTGTTATAGATTGCTGAACGAGTTAAAAAGGAATTATTATTATTTTCAAAGATCCAATTGACTGTTCACGGCGGAAAGTATCATCTCTTTCTGAAATTACTGATTTCAAATTTACTGTGTTAAAGAGAAAATATGAAGTGGTACAATGTAGGGTTATATAAAAAAATTACCCATCACGATAACTTTCTCATACAGAAGAGCTTTTTTATATACATTCGCTATGTTAATATTATCAATGAAGATGTACTTTGATTCCGGATAGCTCCTCCGTGATTTCCCCCTGAAATCAAAATCATTTGAGATCGATGTATAAGATTCTACCTAAAAAATGAATAATTCTTAACCTCTAACCATGGAAACATTTCTTTTTGTTGATAGTGAAAATACGGTTGAACATTATCTCTTCAGTGGTCGGCTGTTCTCTGACAACTGCGGATAAATTCAAAAAAATTCGCAGTATTATAGTGTATATAGAGTGCTAAAACAGACGAGTGGCAAGAAAAAATTTGAATTGAGCGCCATCACACAACGCCATCTGTGTGGAACTAAGATCCTATCAACCTTCCCAAAAATATCGACGAATGAATAAAGCTCTCCAACAATTCGCAGTTGATCTGTTAACTTTCATCATACTAACAGATTGTTTTACTCACGATTGTAAATTCATGGATAGGTGACATGCATAATATTGAGATCGAGGATTTTTATCATCATGATTTTACAACAGCTTCAGAATGGGAAGTGTTCATCGCACGTTTGGAGGAAATTATTCACGAATGGAAATTACCACAGACAAAGATTGGTCCACCTTTGAAGCCTGGTGACTTTATAAACTTATCATGGACAACACAAAGCGAAGAACTTAATTTTGCTGATGTACCATTTATTGTAAAACATTTCAAACTTAAATTAGATGATAATGTATCGGATGATAACACTGTGCTAGAGGACAGTGAAGATTCAAATACTCAAGCACAGATTGATGTGATAGATGTATCTAATAATTTTGCTAAAATTGATGAAGACCATCTGGAGATAGCTCGTTACTATGGAGTTCGAGAATTTCTTGTCTTGACACCAGCGAAAAGAATAGCAATATCTGACGAAACAAGAATTAAAATATTAATTAGTTCATTGACAATTGCCTTGAACAATGCGAATTGGTAATAATTCAATAACCTATTTCCTGATCTTAGGAATATATTGATTCATCTGATTCATGATTGTAATAATAATTTAAATGAATATTGCAGTGAGGTCCCAGGTCTAGTACAAGTCCAGGAGCCATGGCAAAAATTTTATTTGGGCATAAGTATAGGGAGAGGAACATCTTCGCATTTGGATATGATCCACCTGAAAAAAACTCCACCATATTGCAGACATCTCACTGGTAAACTGATAGATTTCATTCTATTTATGATTGAATTATGTGATTCGACAGTGTGTGACTTAGCTTTGATGCAAAGGTCCTTTATCTTCCCTCCACCATTTTTTTCATTATTCAATTTTTGTTTAACAGGTTTGCTGGCATTGTTCAAACAGAAAATCAGCGAAGGATGTGGTATAAGATTGGATCCAGTTATGGTATCAATACGATTCACTTATTTATTGAAAGATTGGACGAGTTATACGTGGACACAAGAGCCGCCTGACTTCGATTTCATGCAAGGGGAAACTGTAGGTGTGGTTGAACTCGGAAAATTGCCATTTGGGGCGGCATATGATCCTGTCGGGTGAGAATCATTTATTCATAATATTTACAAATCATACATTCATTGGAGTTATATTCAATAAAAAGAATGAACAAATGTTGTTTTAGAGAATTACAATTGTTCACGACGTGGCCGCAGATCTCGGAGAACATAATCGTTGACAGCGAAAGTTTTACAGATTTGGAACCACAATTAGCAACTGAGTGGTCAGCTCAAGTGAAAATGATTTCTTCAATCGCGTGTCTGTTAGGAGAATACCTTACAGATTTTTTGCATCTATGCAACAATCAAAAGTCTGTGGTTGACTTGTTGGGTGATGCGGCAGCTGAAATCGGTAATAGCGATTCGACTCTAAGTTCAGCATTGAATATATTGACAGAATCAAGAATACCAACTATATCAAGAGTAATGAGTAAGGCAACTACAACAAAAAAAAGTAGTAGAAATGTTGAAGGTCCCATACCAGAAGAGGTGCTCATGCCCATCCTTTACTTTTTATTTCCGGATGCAGATGAACTCTTGGTGAGTTTTTATTATTACAATAAGGCAATAAGGAGATTTTATCAGCTGGTGAATGTTGCCAATGTTGATTAATCTAATTGTTTGCCTGAAGAAAGCACCGTATGGTGATGTCAGTGGATACAATGTGGACGATGATATGTGGAAAGGCGTGAAGACATGTGCAGTGGATGGATTAGTATGGAGACTCGCTATTGTAGCAGCTCACTGCGCGCATAATCTTGGTGGGGCTGCAGCATTGGCGCAGCTATGGCACGAGTTTGTTCAGGAAATACATTTCCGTTGGGAACGGGGCATCGCCATTCCTGGGTAAGTACACAATTTTTTATTCTTTTCAATGTTCTTTTTATTTATTTCTCCACGTGTGTGAAATAATGCATTTGATTGTAACGGTACACGATTTTTCTTCCTTTTGTTATGTTCTTTTGTTAAATATATATTTCTATAACGATAATTCATTTACAAATACTGTGCGATTAATAGCATTATACATGGTTTATAATATTTCGACGGTTCATTTTTTCTGTCGTGATGAGTATTGCACCGAAACAAAAAAAAAGAATGCGGGACGCACATTCGCCATATACACAACGACTATGATATGATTAGTAATGTTCCGCGGCCGCACTGCAGTCTTTGGACAAACCACACACAATTCTCGATACTACAATCTAAATATACATTACAAAATAATTAATCACTAACTTTTATATAGTTGAAACTCTTTTGGTTTCAATTGTGTGAGGGTAATGATATGAGAGTACGTACAGGTATAATTTTAGAAATTATGCGTATTTAAAATTATCTTGAATAAATTTTGAGCACCTTTCTTATGCTCAGAAGATCTGGTGCTACACCAATTTGCATCACACAATATGTCAACTATGATAACGTTTTTTTCGTCTGATCTCACTTAATATCAACATCAACTTACACATATAAATCATCTTTCTTAAATAGAGGATATTGAGTAATAATACCACTAAAGAATTTGACTTCGAATGGAAATATTGAGTGTCCTATGGTACATGTTATTTTGGATTACACTCTCCAATTGTGTCACTGATTAAGAGAAGGATATAAAAAAAACACGCTTGAGCAATGTACGAATCAACAACATAGTCTTGTTAGATACAACGAAAATTTAAAGTGGCACCAAACCACTTCTTGTAGTTGGGTTGCGCGCCATATATATATCCATGTCGTGATCAGTCCAATTATTTTCATCGTAATTATTGAGGGTATGTGTTGAATCAGCTAAGCTGTATCGACTTCCGGGACGGGGTGGATTTTGTTCCATCGTACGATTCCTCGATCGTGGCCGTTGACGACGCGCCGATGCGTGCGGTGGCAAATTATTTCCTGGGAATCCATTACGTGACATTCGATCTGAAGCAGCGGCCAAAGATTGTCTTGATTGACGTAACTCTGCCGCGAACAATATTTTCCATTAGCACATAAGCTACACCATACGTGTCGAGGTGTAACTTTATTTCATCAGTGATAAGCAATAAAAAAGGCAAAAAAGCATAAGAGTTAGGTTAATGCTGAAGCGGATTAGTGTATATACAATTATGGACACGATACCGTCAACCCATAAATATATTCATGCCATCTTTACTGTTGTGATCTAAATGGTGATATACCTGGTCGTGTGTTGACAAGATTATTTGCAAGCGCAGCATTGGCGAAATAGCGTGATGAATTGTTGGAGAAACTGTGCTGTGACTGACCATCTGCTACAGAACGTGTTGATACTTTTCCACCGCCATAATGACTTGCCTGTGATCTTACTTCATCGATGCATGAGGCCCTGGTGATCGAGCCTGTAAACGTATTTTGGATGAACCCTTGAAATCAAATCACTCTCATTCATACAATACCCAGTAAAAAAAAAGTGCGGGTTAGTGATTGAGATGATGATTCGATGTTCACCAATTTACCTTGACGATCAATGGGGAATATTCTTGGTCTTGGAATGGATCTATTGCTATACGCTGACACCTGGTCCCATTCTTTTTGTGCATTATAAGCGCTCAATGTCGCCATAGACGCAAGTGGACCAGCCGGACTTGGTGTAGGTCCAACATTGGCACAACAATTAACTGGTAAACCAGCGATTGGACCTCCCATTTTTGTTTGATCAATGCTATGGAGTGTATGGAGTTTTCGAGCACGTCGACGATTCGCAACCACAAAAATTATAACTGCCACCACAATTGTTGCGCAAATTGCAGCGCTCGCAGCTATTGTGATTTTATCCATATTTGATGTTGGTGAATTCGCCGTGCGTACTTCACGGCATTGACTGTAAGGCACATTGGATGGCGTGATGTTTGTTTCTTCCAACGAGACAACACAAACCACAATGCATTCCTGAGGGTACATGAATTAAGGAAATAATTAACCAAATCTACTGAGAGAATAAAGAGATTTAGACATTGGATAATTAGGTTTTGTTATTTCACTCCATTACCTGAGTTGGAACATTTTTTATCTTGAATTCACGTTCGCTGGCTTCTAATGGCGGTGCTAACTTGAAAGTATTCTCACCAAAGAGCCGATAAGCAACACGAAATCCAAGAATATTCAGTGATTCTGTATCCCAATATATAATCACAGAGTTATCCTGCCTCAATGCATCTTTAATCGTAATATCTTTCTCCATATTTTTTGTTTTGTATAATGGTGATCCAAGTACAAGTGGTGGACGGGGTTGATGTTGAGGCAGTGTTGCATGCTCGGCATTGTGTACTGTTCGCGGTGGCGGCGGTATTGTTGTACGTACGATAACGACATTGCCAGTTCTGGCGGCAGTAGGTCGATTGGTAGTCGCGATTGCAGTGGTAAATGGCGATGTTGGCGAGTCACTTGATTTTAAATCAATGATCGTGCTTGGTGTTGTCATTAGTGTCGAATAAGTAGTATTGTATGCCAATCTTGGCGTTGTTCTTTGTATAGTTGGTGACAATGATGTGGATGACGTTGGTGTAGCACGTGTGGTAATGGCTGTTGTGGTAATAGATGTAGTAGCAGTTGTTGGCAACAACTCGTCCACAACTCCATTCACTGGACCTGTTGGTTCTTTTGTGTCAACGCTCTCTACTGTTCCAATTCCAATTATTTCTGATGGTCTTTCACACATCATTTCTGCAAATGTTGTAAAATCAGACTTTTGCATGAGACTGAAAACAATGGGTCGTAACATATCTAATAGATATCTTGAATAAAAATACGCAGAGAATTAATTTTTCCATTCGACAATTTAATAATTGGTGATGTATTTTTATGAATCTAGTCAAAAGTCCATCATATTTGAGAGAAGACAAAATGTGTCACATTAAGCAATGTCACACTTTTCTTGCCCAACTTTACATACGTATGAAAATCTACAGAATATTATTGGCTCGAGCTAATACTATTCATCATCCGTTGGTTTTCAACTTTAGTTGCATCACAATCTGATGTCTAATGGAAAGCGGATAATATGATAAATGATATTTCAATTTATAATAAATTTTCTTACCTTCCGGATCAATATTATAAAAATTTCTTTCCTGCAACCTCAATGGACTACCGCAAAATTGTGGCTTTCGTTCTCTGCTCGTGACTTGTAAATCTTTAGTGCGAATCCAATTGGCTATCCATCGTAGTCGACAATCGCACACCAGAAAACGTCCACCGAGACTCAGACCACGTAACGTACCATTGAGACTCGATAGTGCTTCTTCAGGTACAGAAGATAATGGATTTCCATCGATAGCAAGGAGAGTTATTGATGGATTGGATTGAAATGCATCGAGTGGTAATTCGGTTATCAAATTGAATCCAATATCAAGTACACGAAGATCATGAATGCTATTTATTGCAGCAGTCGGGAAATCAGGAATCAAATTATTCAATAAACTTAAAGAACTCAGAGTATTTTTGATTCCATAGAAAGCATCAGGTCCGATATTTTGAATTAAATTTCTCTCTAAATTCAAACCGGTTAGTGATTCGAGTCCTTCAAATGCCCGTTGACCACTTGGTCCTGGCAATTCTCTGATACTGTTCTGTGATAAATCAAGAAATGCCAAAGTTTTCAGACCTCTCAATGCCTCGGGCACTTTTTTCTGCTTCGTCCCCTTCAGATTCAAATTTTTCAATGTTCTTTCCAATCCTTTGAATGCACCAGCAGTAAATATTATTTCATTGTCAGCGAGTTTCAATGTAACCAGTTTGAGATTTCGAAACGCATCATCATTTACTCTTGTGATTTTATTAACAGATAAATCCAACACTGTAAGATTTCTCAGAGATCTGAATGCAGTGGTTGGAATTTCAGTCAGTTCATTATCTTTCAAATTCAAACTTCTCAGTGTGTTATCTTGTCCTTTAAACGCATTATCTTCAATCGTTTTTATTTTACATCCAGAAAATTGCAAATTATTTATCCGCAATGTCGACAGTGAATTATTCCGTAACAACCCAATGGTACTGTTATTGATATAAAACAAATCAACAACTGTCTTGGAAGCATAACGTCTCATTGCTGTCAATAGATGACCAAAATCCACAATATCACATTGCACGGATAATTCACGAGCAAGATTGTAATCACAAATACACGAGCTCTCAAGATCCGCCACGTGCGATGCCCATGGACATGGAGATGTGGCAGCTGTGATTGCTAACAGCAGCATTATCAACAGCACCACACATGATGATGAACCTGTACAACAATAATAACATCAAACAATTACTACATACATCGTTTTTCATTTGCAGATAATAATTTATCGCCAACTGATGATTATTATACAACAGAAGATCAACGGAATGTTCGCAGTTGGAATTAATACGTTGGAGAACGGAGCAATGTAGAAAAATATATTCTTTTGCACGCGTGGTCATACTATGGCAATAAGCAAAAGTCATGAGATAGATACAAAGACGAGGGGAAATAGTTGTACATAAATGCGAAGGAATGATAGACCCGAGTACCCGTTACAAGTCAATGGCCCGACGGATGTTGAGTCCTTCGAGCAAGATCACTTCTACCTGTCGATGATCATCCACAAACCGCACCGCAACGTCAATACACTCACGAAATTCCATTGGAGATATTTGATTTTTCTTCCTATATGTCCTATAGGTTTCAGTAATGCATAACTCTTCACATCAATTTTCTACAGCTATTTCTCCTCAGTTTTTCTCCTCATGCATGCAACAAATTGTCAATTATTAAACTCAAATAATTTATTTGTTCTTTTTCAGAGATAAATGATACAAAATATTTGAGTAATAATTGTGAATTGGCGATAAAGAAATTCCGAATAGTGGTAAAGATACATACGGTACTTTAATGAGTTAATTCAGTCGTGCGCTGGATAACACACGAGAGATAGATGATGAAGTCCACTGCCAATGATCGACGCTCTCCATACCAATTAATGTAATTATCCCATTTTATTTTCGCCTCTTTAACATTCCCACGCAACAGACGAGAGAGAAAATATATATATACAATTTATATAAATTATTCGAGGCACCTTCTCTGCTTGTGTTGGGGGCATTTATGCATACGCTACATATATGAGCAAACCTGCAATCGTGCAAGGATTAATGGTCTGCGTCGTTTCTCCATATATAATATATACCTCAATAAATGGAGCGTAGTGCTAACGTATATGCCAAAGGAGAGAAAAAAATAGAGAAATAATATGACGACGATTCACGCAGTGATGTTCGACAAAGTTGTGATATTAGAAATTAAATTTTTCCACGCATATATAATTTGACTTTCATGAATGAATTCATTTATGCATACAAATAAAACGTTTAGTTGAAAGTATATACTTTCAAGTATATAATTCAAACGTTTTATCAGTCAACCGTTGTGTTTCACTATTAATTTTATCAACGCCCTCGAAGCACATATAGGCGTGGATTGATACATAGAACATTGCAATAAAGTTTTCTATTACACGTGCGATTAAATGAACTTTCCAAAGCGCTTTACATAGGGAAGAGTTCGTTTCGTTATTTGAATACTACAATGATTTGTGTTGTATGTATATAATGTCGCAGTGTGTTGATCTGCACTCATTAGCATTTACCGTGAGACTAAAATAACGGTATACAATGGATGTAAAAAGAGAAGATAATGAATTTTCGTATTGATTGAATGAGAAGGAGAATCCTGTGATTCACGTTCATCATACGTAATATGTTGTTATATCTCTAATTATAACCTCGCTCAACAATTAAAAACGTGATTTACACTTGTGATGATGAAAGAAGAGGGTTGAAATTCTCATTGTCATTATATACTTCAAGTATCTCTCTTTGTTTGAAAATTTTTATATATACATTATAATAAATTCCCATTTAATTGTGGAATAAGACATGAGGGATAAGATAAGTGCAAATGACTCGCGATATATAAATATTGTCCATGTTACTTGCGGTTATAAATAATAATACAATGAAAGGGATATTGTACGTATAAACCTTTCACTCACGATTTGGATTGTATGTATCCCATACAATATACATTTATATTACTCCCCTTGTAGAAAAATAAACACATTTCCCATACGATTGAACTTTTCTCGAGCGTAACGAGATAAATAATCGAAAGGGTTTATTGTGAGAACCACTGTGCAATTCATTTTTCTGATTTATATATTAGCAAGTTTTATAAACTTGATAAAAATTCTGTGCAATTATTTGTATATACTTTTTTAATATCTATTAAAAAATGTATAAAAATTCTGTCCTTGGATGAAATAAGGCAACTTTTATTGATGTACCAAGAAAAATACATGTATAAATATTAATGGTGTTCAGTTGTAAATCCGGTAATTGTAAATGCGACGATACAGAGCGGAATTATTAGCGATAGTAAGTTAATTATTATTAGCGAAGGTGGGAAGCTTATTAAAAAAAATGAATGGTAATAATACCAAATAGGGAATGGGCAATTAATTGTGTTAATACCGTTATGGCGTTTGTATATCAACTGTATATAAAAATGTATAGTGGGACGTGGAACACTTGTTAACCGGGCCACTTGCCTACATCTCCAGCTGCATGGCATTTGCGTTTGCTCTATTACCACAGTGCCAGCATCTTACCAATCTTTTTCTCTTTTTTCTCTGTAATCAATGTAAAAACAAGTGCCTTCATGCTTACTAAATCATTACAATAACGATGACTGAGCACGCGTTCAACTGCGTATGTATTTGTATTGAATGTCAAGAGAAAAGAATTGGAGGATGCAGTTTGCAAATACATATCATCACTCCACATTCACTTAATCATATATCTCACACCTTTTTCTTCATTCACGCTTATTAATTTTCATTGCAGTCAATAATTATAGAGTAATTATATACCAAACGAATGTTAGCGAACTCGTTCTGATTGTTTATGAAATAGCAAATGTATTCTGAAGTAATAATGATCAGTCAATTGATTATATAGGAAGAAGGATGAACGTCATATTATTTTCTCGTGTTAACATTCCAATTGGCCTTGACTCTACAAGGATCATTGAGTTTACCTCTAGGACTAGTTGAAGGCTTCAACGCTTTCCAACATATTATCTCGCAATCGTATTAGGTCATCCTTCTTCCTCTTCATCCGTTTCTTCAGTTTCCTACATTTCACCTTCATGTAAGTCTACTTTTTATTTTCTCTCTCCCTATGAAAGAATTATATTATGTGTAAATTACATACAACAATTTTTGTAATTTTCGTTCTTCTATTTGACAAATTGATTGGGTAAATAACAGGAGTTACCCGCGCTACTTTTATGTTATTACCTGTGATAGTAGAACTAACGGGTCGAGGGAAGATAAATATTGTATGTGCATATGCATATATACATAAAGATTGCAGACGAACGAACGGGATAATTGTGACGCATGTAAAATCGAATAACGTTCGTATTACATTATGATGACTAAGGAACATTGTACGGAAAGTCAGTGAACCAACTACTTCATTTAATAATCATACGTAGTACTGACATTTCGCTTCATTATTGTCGTGAATAATCAATCTAATAATGTTCTCTCATTTTATATATCTACATATTAAATTTATTGTTATTAAGTGGGATCATCATTAGTATATTTATATGGTTGTAAGCATTATTGCTTAATACTCATTGGCGAATCTCTGTAATGGTAATTTCAATGGATTACGCACATGAGTGCGAGAACATTCCATCGTGAGGAATCCAAAGCCTTTCACTTTCATTTACCTTCGACAATATGTCTCGCTGTCTCTTTCTTATTTATAAATTTTTTTCACGGTTCTCCTCTTACTGAATATATACCTGTTTGAAGGGTAACGATCATCGCGTATCATTATTCATCAAAGAACTGGATTTACCTTGCTCGTAGCCAAATCACGATTTTAAATATAAATATAAAGAAATAGAGGCACAATGAAAATGTATGTGAGGAAACTGTTGAAAAATTTTCTCACAAAAGAAAAACAAACAGTGTTGAAAAAAAAAAAAAATTGATTGATGTTACGGTAATTTTTTGTTGGCACTTCATTGTAAACGTGAGTTCATTGGCGAGTAACTAATACATGTTTGATTGCCTACAATGCATACGTGAATTCATTATTTAATTTGATTTTTTTTTCTCTATTCTCATCGACGCATATGACTCATGATTTCCATGATGTGATTCATTGAACATTGACATATTAGAGACACACAATGCGATGTGGAGAAAGCGTGTTGTTGATTGAACGAAGATGAATGATGAAACGAAGAATAGAATGAGGAAAAAAGAACCGTTTCATTGTAAACCGAGAATATATTCTCTGTGCGCACTTCGCTACTTTATAATTATTTTTATATGATGTGATGATTAATCGTGTAAGGTGGAAGAGTAAAAGCATTTTTTTTTTGATACTTATTTATTCGATGGTTCAGTATTTCAGAATGCAAAAAAAAAGAAATCGATCACTTCCTTGCATATTTTTAGAGTTCAATCCTCTCGATATGTGTTTTTATCGTTGAAAGACTAATTCGTTTGAATATTTTGCTTTCATTTATTCAAAAATTTATTTCTTTCCTTATTTTTCACTCTCAAAGTTTCTTCTCCCCACATTATTATTCATATTAAGATACATTTCTATTATTTTTGTGGGAATAATATAAACTTATGTATGTATACATAGCAATATGTCGGTCTTTGTTGCATAAATATTTCTCACGAATAAAATTTCGTCTGGAAAACATTCGTGAAAGCGACGTACGACTGCTCATATGTATTGTAAGATTTACACATTCATACTGGAATTTTCTATTTTGCATTCCTATTTTTTCACTTAAGTATTTAGTTGCACCAATAGAAATGTTTTTGTGCATTGCGAGTACACAAAAGACCAATAACATTCTGATCTTGTTCAAGAAATTGAAGACAAAAAGGACGAAAATAATAAAATCGGATAATTACTGACGGATGAAAGCGAAATGTCGGTGCAATGTATCACTAATAGCGGCATTTACTAAACATAAAAGCTTGAATGTCCGTGGAGAATGAGACAATGTGGCTATTTGAATTATTAATGTGTGGTATGTGTCCCTCAGAGGAAAGAAAAAGGTGAACCGAGTGGGTTCTATGAAAAAAAAAAATATTGACAACATATTCGCGTGTGGGACAATGCTGTCATGTGCATTCTTTCAAACCTCCACAATGCCAACTCTCTAATTATTGTTCAAGACACAGAAGATGATCTTCATCTTCTCTAATTCATTGTATCTACAACTATAATTCAAAACATACACACGAAGAAAAAAAAAGGTACATTCTCATAAACCTTTCTCCATACACATATAATCCTAAAACGTTATTACATAATTGCATAAACCATTCTCAAGATTTTCCTTTCGTGGTGCAATAATAATTTAATTTGATTATAATTGACAATAATTTTCTTATTTTTTGCTCGTACTTATTTTTTCTTATTGTCGCAGAAATAGACGCGGGAAAAGTCAGGTGGATATGTGAAATAGTAGAGCTTCAAACATACATAACCTGTACACGCTTCAACTGTTTACTGCTTCATACCAAACTTTCCATATGGCTATGGTAACGGTCCATGCTATACAAGTCAACCCTGTTCACTGTGTATTCCATGCGAAATGTCTAAGTACAGTTAGTCTCACACCATTCGCCAATCCTACCTATATACATATATTCACAACAAACGTTACATGAATATGTGAGATATCGATGGAAAAATTCATCAGATATATTATTGTGAACATACGAAACTGACCATTCCCATGTTGGTCTCATTCTATACCACAAGTCTGATTTTAATATGTACAATCATGACCCTCAATTACATGTTCCATAATATTTTTTTTTTTTCATGTTCCTTCATCAATCTCATGAACGAAAAAATTTACTGTTGATGTATCAAAATCATGGAGTAAGTTACTCATGAACCGTTATTTCCCAAAGTGGATCAACCAAACAGCGACACAGATCGTCAGTGCTAATCGTTTTCTATCGGACCACACAGAAAAACCAGTTTTTTCCACGTGTAACATTTATGTTCGCCAAATTTACTGGGTTTATGATAATGATTATTTTTTATTATCATCTTTCATGTATTCCGTTTTCTCTCTTCATTAATTCAATCAGGTAATGTGTGCCAATTTGTATATACCATAAATGAAAATTCATTTTCATTTATCTTCTCTTTCGTTTCAGGATGTTGAAGAGTGAATAATTTTCCAATGATTGAGGAATTCGATCGGACGCAGATAGCGCGGCAACAGAAAGCGAACGTGATTCCATCACTCGACGCGAGTGTAGGAACGTTGTTGTGCCTATTATCCACATCTTTACGGGCGTATATATAAAGAAATAGGCGCGAATCACCATTGGTTCACTTATGGCTGGTGCAACTTTCATTTCAGACATTTCTTATGTCTATACCGCGGTGCGGAGTTGCAATTTTGAATTCCGCAACGATTGGATGGATATACACCATAGATCAATTGCCCCTGCGGCATCTACACGTGTTTTCATTCTTCTATTTAATTTCCATGAAACCGTCGATTTCTTTATCAATAAACATTGACGGATTTACAGTAGGCTCATGAGAGATGCGATAGAGTTGAAAAATCATTATTGATAATTCTCGGACGTTCCATTTGGTTGCGCATGGTTGACGCCCGATTTTCACCATAAACGGGATGTTCTTTTCTCCTTTTTCTTTATAACTTGCGTGCTGAGACAGTAATACTTCTCACTCGCACAACCTCTCATTCTAATTCTCTCTTGTCTACTGCATTTCACCGCTAGAAATATATTAACGCGAATATATAGATGCACTGGCATCTGTTTATCGTTGTAAGTAGAGCGGTGAATAAAACGTGAGGGAGGTTCAACAAAACACAAATGCACTTTAAAGATATCCGTGATATTCATATGCATACAGATATGTTGGTCAATGTTTCTTTGCAGTTCACCTCTTTCATTTCACACATCGTTTCAATAATAATACAGCGTAAATGAAATATTCATTAATGTCTTGGCCCCGAAATATCAGAGAGGAAAATAACAGAAAAGGTGAAACCGGTTGGATGCTGTGCCATTGGTGCGACTACACCAAGCCGGTATTTTACTAATACCTGTCCCAAATATTCGGGCCTTAGTTATAAAACTTAAACGAGAGAGGAGGTGACCTTTGAATTCCATTATATCGACTCACTTGTCTCATCACAAAATGAAAGAAAAAGAAATTCTGATGTCCTCGACATCATCAGCCTACATTAGGAGAAGGAAAAATGTTGATGGTAATTTGTACATCGCATGTATACATTTTAATTTCCATGGATGAAAATTGTCTTTCAACAAATCATTCATTGAGAATGTCAACTATTCCAGTTATTTTTCATTGCATTAGTGCAATATAACTGTCCTAGAATGTTACAGTTGTGCAATGACACGGAGGAATTGCGTAAAGTCATCAATAAGCACACACGATAATTGATGTATCAATGTATTTGTTTTCTCTTTCGTTCATACTTTTTTTTTTCAAGTGTTGAAAGTTTTGGCACTTGAACTTATCAAATTGGTTTTCGAACTACTGATGCGGGACTGTACTAATATTTAACTGAACACATTCTTTGAATGATATTGCGTAATATTTATCATCAGTGATAGAAAAAGAAGGTATATGACTGTGATCTTTGATATTTTGAGAGTCTATCATGCACGTTAATTTAAAATTACATTCCAGGTAACGAACTGTGGTTTTTCAACACTTCTCATCTATTTTTGATTGACGGTAACTCGATTAGATTTGGAATAATGAATGTACATGCAATATACGATTATCTCTGTGGAGAATAATTCACTGGATTATACTACAAACCACAAGTTGCATAGTTAGGTCAACCGCATGTTGAGAATGCGTGAAATACTCGTGTGTATTTCTCTGTCATGAATTTTTGCGTATGTATGAATGAAACCTGATCAGCAAGTACTGAATCACCATTTTCCAATGCTGGTTACATTACTTGGGTGTTGCAAGTCCTTTAACCTTTCATTGCCAATCAAGATTCTGAAGGAGTAAATTCTTCAGCAATTATTCCAACCAGTGGGAATTTATCTGTTGGATATAATGTATCTCTCCATTTCATGAATTACTTTTTGTTAAATGTTTCAGACTCATTCGATATGATAATTAACAAAGGAACTTGTGAAAGATTCAAAGAGTTTAATGAGCCACGTTTGTATTGGATTCAGAACATTGCAGTAGAAAAAGTTTACAAATAGATATTTGTGTATATGTGCGTACTTGGCGAAAGCGGAACGGGGAGGTGCATTACATCGTGTCGTCTCCAACGAGAAGAGATCGCAAAAAGGCCAGGAAAGGATTTTTATTCATTCTTTTTCCTTTCTCAATATGAATCTGTGACAGGATGTAACGATATGAAAACACCTCTTCGTGTCTAAATTTAGACAGACAATGATACTCGAAGACAATTAAATAAATTTACGTATTGTGCATGGTAATGAGCATACCACATACTTCTGAATATAAACATCATTGGATTGACATCCCATGGCGAAAAATCATGAATGATTCGCAGAAAGAAAGGCCATGTCAGATTGAACGTGGGAACATTTATACTGTGTGAAACGAGAAAAAAAATGAAAATAGGAAGAAAAAATTGCGTCAAAACGTAATCAATTATGTGGCTGGAAAACAAAATTATACATTGAAGCCATTGAGTGTAACGCCTTGAATTACGTTTTTGCTTGGGCACCTCGTTGTGTACGTAACGCACTATTTTATTATGGGTCGCGAGAATTATATTGCACAATAGAAAGCAACCAATGTGAGAATGAAAAGCATAGAGGAAATAAAAATATCGAGAGAGAAGAAGGATATGCACAATAAGAAGGAAGTGACGACCCGTTTTAATTGCATGTGCAGTCGAAAAATAACGAGAGCATGGAGATGAGTAATAATTCCTCTTATAAACTATAATAATGATGGAAGAATTGGAATAATTTATTCATCATATCTCATCTCACTCATTTTTTTTTATTTTCATCTGATACCTTCCTGTTTTGACAATGCAGGTAATATTCATTTCTTATTTCACGAAGAAATCGTCAACGTTATAAATTACAGTTGTTTGACACATGATTGATCATGGAGGCAATTATTTACCTGGATGACAGGCCAAGAGATCAGCTGAAATCAATCGAGTATTTAAATATTCGATCATGATCGTTAGGCACACCAGAAAACGTTCACTACGAATAATTACCATCGACCTATATATTTCTTCGACTGAATTTATATATATAATCATTGGCCTACGATGCAACTATGCCTTGGCGTTTTATTGGTGACCATTGCAAACCAAGTAAAACCCATCGGTCGACGCAATTACCGATGGAACGGTGAAAACGGAAGTCAAGAAGTCTGTGCGGAAATGAGTACTCCGGTCTGTTCGGTTTTATCTCATCTATAAAAGCAATATATAGATTGATGGCAGTGCGCTTCATCGCCAATTTCAATTTGAATATCGTCTCCATCCACTTCAAGGATATTGCGCGTCATTACCTTCGATTCGTCGTTTTCCCTACGTATTGACCCATCATATTTCTTGGAAACAAATTTGACCTACTATTGGCACTACTTCATGTACAAAGATCATGACTAAAAGTTACATCAAAACGGAGGAATAACTCACTGGAGTATTTATTGCTCGACATTGACAAGTTATAAGTTCACAACTACAGTTTTTTCCAATTCAGTAAATTGACTCGTGGTTGGTTTCACAGTTTCAGTATTTCTCTTGCTGGAAAACCTAGTGGAAATGTTTTCATCTAATTGAATGCAAAAGTTTGTCAACGGTTGAAACACGTGAACGATGTGAGTGAAAGAAACTTCAATTCATATATTCATAACTACAATTCTTCATTAGGTCTTCCAAGCTGGATAATCATACCGGTAACATCAGTCACAACAGAAGGAAATTGAAGATCGGTACACGGTCAAAAGCTACGGTCTGTCAGGCATAACATTTGACTTACAACAGAAGCGGGCGCATCATATTTGCATATTCTCGAAGCGAAACAATCACAATGACATCATATGGAACTAATGACCAAATATTGAAACATTGGTAACGAGAATGAACAATGAGAATAAATGAAACGAATAACAGGATTAAAAAACCGTATTATGGAAATGCTTCAAGTCCCATGTCTTGAATTTCAAATAGGTTCGATCATCTTTAAACTTGTACACGGATCTTGTACAGTGCGGGCGGTATATACATGGAAAGTTCAATGCTTTATAAACCGAAGATCTACGGCGCCTTGTATACCTCTTGACTCAAGGTCGAGATGGTATAGTGAAAACGATACTCGAAGATACTTGTTGGTGCGCACGTAGAGGTGCATTCACCCCTTTAGTTGTAACTTCAATGTACGTGCGCTCGCGCGTTTGCAAGTCCAAGTTGTCTGCGTGTGTGCACTTATTCAGGAATGTGTACTGAGACGCGCGTCTGCATTAAACAAGTCGAGGGAGCACACATATGAACTTGTGAACAATCCAACTTTCTCCCCAATTTATATTTCATATACAATAGACAGAAATGAAATCATTTGAAATCACTTACGCATTTTTACGAATCAGTATCTGACAGTCCAATCATTCATTTTTATGTCAACAACACGGCGCCCTTTAACTCCACTTCACAGCAGGTAGCTGTTTCTAATTTTATCCAACAAATCACTTGGTAGTCAAATGACTCTATGAAACTCTGTGAAGTTCAATTCAAAACCAAAAAGAAAAATTAAGAATTCACTTTGTGTCACGTCTTAGTCTTGATTCCACACGACAATTTTATTTATCATTGCCATAAAATTTTTAATAAATCCCAAATGGATTGGAAAACGTTTCTTCAACTTCCCGTTAATTCCCGCGATAATAACATAACCGTGTTGGGCGCGACTGCAAGAAGTAGCCGGTGGATTCGACACCGCTGAATCTTGCGTCTCGTTGCGGCTTTGCCGGACAGCCAAGAGAGTTGTTAGGTAGGGTAGGCAATGGTATACTGCATGCCACAACTTCTCCAACGACGTTGGAAGCCGATGGCGGGGCCGGTTTTGCCCCCCTCGCGGTATCTACCACCTTCACGGTGCCACTGGTGCTTTGGTGAGGCCGTCTCCACGCGCGCACACATGATTTTATGGTTTCTTCTATAAACAAACACGGAATTCTTATGAATATTGGATTGTCATGAGAAATTGTACGACTTTCCTAGATAAATACAGGTGTTGGTCCAATGTTTTCTACTATCACCTGAATATTTCGGGAATGTCATACACGAAATTAACAACATGCTATCCAAAAACAGGAAATAAAAACTCCAACACAAATTCATTGCGAGTTTAAATCGTTTAGGATCTCGTATCTGGATCTCTCATCGATCAATATTAATTGACCTAAGTTTGGAATCATTCCAATTCTAAATATCATCGAGATATATATGAATGGGAAGAGAAGCACTAGGATAGTAATTATTGGATGATGAATGTGAAAACTAGAAACCCATTCAATAAATCTATTCAGTTCATATTCAATTGAAACGTTTAATTTGTAAGGGTTGAATTCTATATTTAAAGTGCGATGTGTATGTTTTGAGATACCTGTCTTGTCAAATTTTTTTTCTGTCCCAGCGTACGCCCGAATTTTTTTTTCTCATTCTCAAGCGTCCTTTTACCGCCCGGAAATTCATTCGAAGGTCCTTTTATCTGAAACGGTCTGTTGCGTCACGCTCTCGTGGGTTTTACATGTGAATATCTATGGATGGATATTGTATAGGTGTATATATGCGGAGTACAGGTGGGAGTTGTGGTAAAAATACGAGCTGGTTTTTGGGGGACAACAGCTTAACTTTTTGAAGAATTAAATAACCGCGCCCCGTAAAAATGTATGAGGGGTTATTGACCCCATCACTGCTATAAAACTATCTCTATTCACAATGACATCTTTTTTTTCGGTTCCCTCTTTCTTTTTCACAGTCACAATAGATTCTATTTCAATTATTTTTATTATTTGTTAGAGAAATGATTACACAAATTTCTCACCAATTAAAAGTTTTGTACGTGAATGTGTCGCATGTATACAATAAACGTACGAATGATCTGATTCTGTTTAATAATATCTGACGAAATATTTCTGTTTGTTTTCATTTCAGCGTGGGAAATGGGTTTCCGGATTCAGTGCGAACGTGTTTGCTTCATCAGAAACTCCAAATGATGAATTGTTGTATAGAGCGGAAGAAAGCGCGTGAAGAATCGGCTCACAGGCAACAAAGTACAGATGTAGATGATTTTGATTCAGGTACGGATTATTACAAAACCGTTTCTATCGTCATAATTTTTTTTATTATTGCCACGATAAAATGAAGATTTATAGTTTTAATAAAAATAAATTTCATACATGGAATATTTATGTGTTTTCTCAGAATCTGAAGAGGAATTTTATGAGTGTACTGAGGAGGATGCTGCAAAGCAAGATGAAATACAATACAAACGGGCTCTCAAGTTAAAACATTTATTATGGAATCGGCCGAGTGGTCGGCTAGCTAAACATCCATCGCTGCGTCTTCTGAAAACTGGCGAGGCATTGTACCTACCAATTACGCAGGATCCAGTGCCGAAGACTGAGGATCAATTGGAGGCGGATGCTGAAGTAATGATGCAGCTCGATACGGACAAGTACGCCTCGGAAATGCGTGCCAGATTGATGAGTGCTTCACTACTATCTGACATGGAATCCTTCAAGGTATTTATAACAATAATTATATTGGCTTTCGAGTTGATATACTATGTACATCCTTCCGACTCGCCGTAGAAAGTCCTGTGGAAAACGATACTTTCCAACGGATGCATTAAAATTGGAAGTGAATGTCATTCTCATTTACTTATTGATCTATTTTCAATATTTTCAAGGCTGCCAATCCTGAATCGGAGCTTGCTGATTTTATTCGTTGGTATTCACCGCGTGATTGGATCGAGGTGGACGGCTTGGATGAGTGGGGTCAACCCAATGGTGAATAAATTGGGATAATTATAGAGTTGATATCGTCGCAATGATAATTTAAAGCAACTCTTTAAGTCAGACTGTTGTTTATCACCGACCAGTTCCAATTTCCACGATGTGGTTTTTCCTGTTTATTATCTCCGCATGAAATGATATTGACAATATTATCGTCTGTTCATAAATCTATCATTAGTTATACTTGTTAACAATTATTCAACATTAATTGTGATATCAACTTCACAGGCCACCTATCACCAAGAATGAAAATCCCTAATAATCCGTGGTCATCTATGTGGAGTTCGGCGCAAGCAGTACCAACACATCGTCAGCGACGTTTATTCGATGATACACGTGAAGCGGAAAAGGCTCTTCATTACCTCATGGCACAACACATTGGTGAAATAGCTCAATTGATATTGCCAGTCTTGACTCACGCCGCACTATTCACACTCAGTCAACAAAAGCAAGATGCGTTACCAAATTTACCGGACGTCACGCAGAATATTTTAAATAAATTGCAATATGCCACTAAGCCAATCCATCAGAAATTGCTATTATATGAGGTACGTGAAAGGTTGCCACTCGTAAATTCAAAATGTCATGTACGTTTACGTTTACCATAGCATAGAATATGAATAATTAAATGTTACGTTATGTGTGTTAAAGGAAATTGCTAGGGATATTGAAAGTGTTGAAGTGCTTGTGGCACAAGTTAATTCACTGCAACATAAGTTTTGTGGTGATGATCAGTCGAAAGAGATGACTACTTTTATTATTCAATTAATGCGCGGTAAAGAAGTCGCGATCGTTGGTGGTGCAAGGGGGACTATCGGACAACGGATAATATCCATGTTCTACGACGCGCAAAAAGTGAGACCAGATCAATACCATATGAAAATCTCCAATCAATATGTTTATTATTATCTTCATTGTCGTATGTCTTTCTGTGACTTTTAGGCCAACTATTTGGGTACATCGGGTGCAAGTACTAGTGTTAGCGGTGGAGGCGATGAAAAACACAAAACATTCCCTGAACCGTCGTGTAAAGAGTTTATACTCCGCGCGGTAACCCCACGACCCTCACCCACCTCTACGCCACAACCACAACGATTGTATGTGTGTCTCAAGCGAGATTATATACGTCTCGCAGGATTTTTCGGCGAGGATACGACATTTTTGTAATTATAAAGAATGATGCATTATAAAATTTCGTGTTGTATAGTGATACCTATTGTTTCTGAAATAACATCCGGGTAGAAAAGAAAATATGCATCTATTGTACTTACATATAATTTTTTTAATACTTAGAAGAAATGGAAATATATACATGTTCACTGTTCTCGTTTGGCTGTACTAAGATAGTAAAAAAATATTTTTCTCCAATGCAGGCTTTGCAAATAGAATATTTTGAACAATGTCATCGAGCTCCTCGAGAGCTAATTGAGCGTGAAGACGAAGGACATCATCGTTATCATTATCCCGTAAATACTTGAGACTTCGATAAACTGGCAGAAGATCATTTGCCAAGTCACTGAGTACATCCTTTCCAAGTCCACGAATCAACAGTGTTATTACTAAAACAGCTGCGCGTCTACATTCTTGTGATTTGTCGGTTTGAATGATGCATCCAATGCAGTAAAACACTTCGGTAATTGTATTTCCAAGACGAAAACCGAGTACTTTACAAAGTTCGCCGAGACATGAAAGGCTCGAAGCCCGAACCATTGGATCTGAATCACGCACGCCACAGAGGAAACCATTGATGAGTATATTTTTGTATGCAGGTGCCATATCACCTAGAGCTCGAGTTGTTTTCACCAATATCTCACCCAACTTCGCACGATTTTCTGGTGCTATTTCACCGTTTTGATTTCGTAGTGGCATATCAATAAACTGTTGCACCAATATTTCAATCACTTGTTGAGGGAAAGACAATGCCATTGCACATAGACCATTTATTGCATTCAAATACACAAATGAATCGTCGTCTTTCAGATTTTCTTGAAAGAAGCACAATATTAAGTCTTTTTTGGCAATAGCAACTGGATCAGATGATTCAATCAGTTTTGTCATGGTCATCAAACCGTGTGCACGAACAGGAAGGAGAGGATCAGCTAAATCTCGTAATGCTTTCTCAAAATCTTCGTTTTGACGATTATTTATTGCTAAGTCACGGAATCGTGGCGTTCTCCCGCGCGTTTTGATAGCCTCTATAACCTCACGAATCAAAATTTGTAAATTCGATGGGAACTTCAAACTCATTTTCTCTTTCAAAACATTGGAGAAGTTATTGAATGGTGTCCAGTCAATTGATTTCTCTGTCTCCACCACTATGGCTTTTACAAGCATCAAACTCGTATATAATGTGTCAAAATCTTCAGACGCTTCGTCGTCATCACTGATGTCGCTTGGAAATAGTGACGTCGTGAATGATAAAACTGGTTCTGGCGATTTAAATAAAGCTTTTTGGATACTTGTTGTATTTGCCAAGTTTGATAATAATGATTGTGCTGCTGCTTGTTGACAAACCATTCGTATCAAATTATCATATGAATTCATATCTTCCTGCGATTTTATCTTGTTCCTATTCAATTCGGTAAGCCATTTAAATAAATAATTCAATAAATCCAATGATAATTTTTCGTCTAGTTTAACCAAATCGAAAAGACTGTCAGCCAATTCACCCCAGTCATTTTCGGTATCGACGTTTTGATATCTTCCTCTGATTTCAACGCCACCAGTAGATCCAAAATGGATAGAGAGTCTCTCACCGAAATCACCACAACCAGACAAATCGTGCTTCAGAAATACCGAAAATAATTTATCACTCGGACTCTCGTTTTGCAATAAATGTATCAATAGTTCGCGCACTTTTCCTTTCAATAGTGAAGCACCTTCATACACTTTAGTGTGAATATTAAAAAGTGGTAGACCAATTTTTCTAAGCAAAGAACAGGGCAGAGATTGAAATTTACTATCTCTTACTATAAAACATTTGATTAGTCTGTCGATACTTTCCGATATTTCAATTTCCGACCGCATAACAGAATTATCACCTGTTGCACACTCCTTGATAACAAAGGGCGCTGCAATCACATGAAAAATCTTTGCGATGCATATTTCTGGGTGGATTTCGTGCATAGCAGTTATACAACAATTCGTGATGTTAACAGCATGTTTAATATTCTTAGAAGACAGAATGCTCAATATTTGTGAACACACTGCGTTATAGTATCTTTCTGAATCTTTAAGATGTGATGTTGCAATGAGCTTGGAGATAGTATCCAATCTTTTCCAATGCATCCCAACGTCCAACGTGTCTTCACATGTAGCATTTATCAAGGACATGACACCTGTAGGTCCGGTAATAGCTTCAACTAGATAACTTCGTGTTCTTCGTATGAGCCAAGCCGGTGCTTCACAAAGACCGGATAAAACCATTAGTTCTCTCATAATGCATGACTGTGGGCAATTTCTGATCAAATGGTCTAACCTACGTTTGAATTGACCTTGGTTATTTGTCAACCGACTGTAAAGTTCATCAGTCATTTGAAAACCTGATGAATCGGGATTAACGTTAGATGGTTTCATAAGTGGTGCATGAGCAAGTTGAAATAAAGCGCCTAAAAGTGGACCTAAATGTTGTATTATCGCCGGCCTCAATGAAATTTCATCATAGATATCTGTGAGTACCCGAGTTGTCGTCACCAAACGATCATACTTCTGTAAATCAGTTTGTATTTCCTGAGGAAGTTGTGTAGCATTTGCACATAACTTATCGAGTCCTGCACCGATTCCTGGTAATAAACACGGAAGAATTCCGATGGACACGACTAATTCGATAGCTACTTTGACACCTCTGTATTCGTTCACACTCATGAACGTTTCACTAATTGATAGAACATCTTTCTGTAAACCACACAATACATGAAGTATTGTTTGTAAATATTTTCGGCGTATACAGTTGTCATTTGATTCATCACATTTATTCCTAATGTCCTCTCTTAATTCTGCTGGTAATTCCTCGAAAACTCGGTCTAGGAGTGATTCAAGTTTCTCATCCAAATCAATTTTATCTGGGAAAAAATTGTTGTTTAAATAACATAACCTGAAAAGTCGAATGTATAGACTACAACAAAAATGACCCACCATCACTCTTTGCTGTAAGAGTTCGTAGGATCTTATGGTAATCCATAATTATAAAACAATAAAAATTCAGTGAGGATTGTTGTCCCAATTCAATTTCACAAAGATGAACTGCAACACTCCAACAACTTTAGTGAAAACATACATCCACATGAACAAGGTTTGATTATCTTGGAGCCCACAAATTCCTTTATCGCCGTTTATGCCAGTTATCTGTTGACAATTTTTACTCAAACTCAGCTCGAAAATTTCAAATATGAACAATGTTGATCTTCAATTGTTGAATATTTCTTCGTCCAGAACTGATTTCATTTTCCTGCATATATTTTCACCTTTTTACTGACAATCAACGCCATCGACGTATCAAATATAAACAATTTCTAACAACTATTAAAATATTCCTTCATGATCTGCTAAGTCGGTGTCGCAGCTACGCGTTTTACCAGCACTTGGTTACAAATATCTTATTGCAAAGCCCGCCCTAACCTACATCGCATAAAAAGTTAGTAAATGGATGAAACCAATATTGTATGTGTGTACAGTAGTTTTGTCAGAACATTTGTTCCCGTGAAGTGGCAAATGTGCCATAAATATACATTTATATATATATGTATGTATATATTAGTGAGCACCATGCAAGTTACGCATATTCAGATACGAGACATTATATTGTATTGACAATACAAAATGAAATATATTTGTTACTGTTTTGACCAGATTGTTGCGTGACAAATGCAAGTTGAGTGAATGATGGGTACAAAGGATGACAAATGTTGGTATCATGGAAAATTGTCACGAGAGGCTGCTGAAAATCTCCTGACAAATGGTGATTATCATTTCAATTCCATAATTGCTCACATTCATGAATGACAGTGGAATTTTCAATCTCTATCTTCACCTTTCACTCCTGTCAATCTGTTCATATTATATCCGATCATTTTTGAATTTATTGATGATCTTTGTTCAGGGAATTATGAGGATGGTACATTTCTCGTGAGAGAAAGTAGCACATCAGCTGGTGATTATGTTCTCTCCGTCCTGCATAATGACGAGGTCATTCACTATCAAATAAGAAAACATGTAGATGATGCATTCTTTGCTATAGGTAAAAATGTTCTTCACCTATGCGATGATCCATCTATTATCGATAATTCAATAGTTATGTTTTGAATTCTGTAGACAAAGAAACTACAATACATGGACTGGATACACTCGTCGAATATTATCAAGAAGACAGTCATGGACTAGAGACAAAGTTAGGATCTGTATGTAAAGGTGGTTTGCCACCTGCGGATACTCGGAGGCATGGTCAGACAAATTTATTACACAGAGCAACTTTACAGGTTAGGTCACAGTACATGTTTAACTCTTCAAATACTCAACCAACTTATTCATGAATATCCACAGGGGAATTATACAATTGTGTCAGGATTAGTAACAGACACTTATCGCAGTCTTGATGCGAAGAATGAACTAGGACAAACTGCAGTCCATTTAGCAGCAAAAAATGGACTGGATGATATCTTGACGAAACTCATCGAAAGCAAGGCCAGTGTGAATTGTCGAGATTCTGCTGGGTATACACCTCTACACGTAAGTTTCTTAAAAGTGTGCGATTATTTCTAAGTGAATTATAATGATGAACGTAATCGATTCTCTCTGAAAGCAACAAATCGGGATTTTCGAAAGGTAATGCTGAATGATTTAGGAAAATATAGGATTAAAACAGTCTAGTTCATGCCTTCCATTTTTTGTGTATATTAACTGTGTGATCTTTTGAGGTTTCATTGTTTCCACATTACTATTTCAGTATGCATGTCAAAGTAATTTACCCAATACCGTCAGAATTCTCGTCCTCGGCGGTGCCAACGTGCAAGCAAGACATACAGAAACAGGTATTAAGTCACTTTTCGTGGTATGTTGAAATTTAAGTATCATTGGACGGATTTGAACTTATCGAAAAAATTTTTTATGGATATCCAGAAAATTGGAAAGTTTCTTATTTTTAATCCACAGGAATGGTACCTCTGCATGAGGCTGCTAGTTCGGGTCAGAAGGAAGTAATACAAGCTTTATTGGCAATGAATGCTCCAGTTAATCCAAGAACCGTAGCGGATGATGTACCTGCCGATCTTGCCAAGCGAAATGGCCACAACGAATGTCTTCAATTACTCCGTATGCACATACATTACTCTCACTCATAATAATGGAGTAGGAATAAATTATTGTTAATTATCGTGTTTGTACAGGTAATTATAAAATACCAGCACCTAAAGAGAAGCGTACGGACTGGTATCATGGGACATTAGATCGTTTTGAAGCTATATCACTATTACACAAAAATGGGGACAAAGATGGATCGTTTCTCGTGCGTTTTAGCGATCGCAAAGGTGGAACTTATGTTTTAACACTGATGTACCATAAACAAGATTATCATTTTCTTATACAAAAGAAGGTGAGTGTGCCATCATATTCATTTACATTGCAGCTTCATGCATAGTATATGAGATGTATATAATTTGGTATTTTCGCAACCAATGAAGAATGAATATCTGTACATCGACAATGGACCATATCTCGCATCGTTGGAGCATGTTGTAGAGCACTATCGATGCATGTCCGATGGACTACCTGGACTTCTTATCCATCCGATCCCGCCTGAGCCACGGCCACCCGTCCCTGAAATGCCTCCATCAATTTTCAATGGTGTAAGCTAAATATTATTATCATTCTCATTTTCTATTCTTATATTATGGAATATAAATAGAACATTATAATTTTATCCTATTGCTATTGTTGAATTTTTTGTGTTGTATGAATCATGAATGTTGATGCATTGTACTTTCATTTCTCATCAGAATACATTAACAAAGAGAAAAGGATCAGAGCCGAGAAATCCTATCGTGCCACCTCGTTCAGAATCTCCAACTTCATCGTATTTTCAAGATATCGTTTTTCGAATGGACATTGCACCGGTATCGGAATTAATCGAGCCGCGACGGCCATCTCTAGATCCAAACTCTAATCCTAGTACAACAGTTTCTAGCACACATGGTAAAATATTGTGCTTCCCATTTCTTTCTGAACTTTATGGAAAATGATTGGATTTACAGCTGTTCATGCATACTTAATATCAAACCTTATTTTATTTCGATTTGCAGATTTCATTCGCGGAGAAAATTTAATTCTTGGTGATGTCTTGGGTGAAGGCGAATTCGGTGCAGTATATGAAGGTGTATATGAAACTCCATTAGGCACTACTGAATCTGTAGCAATAAAAACACTTCGGGATTCGCACAACAATGTTACGAGGGAAGAATTTTTACGTGAGGCCCGACTCATGATGAATTTCAATCATCATTGTATTGTAAAACTCATTGGTTTCTCTGAAGGACCGCCTTTATTGATGGTAAGACAAGAATATTGATGAAAAATAATCACCAAAACCATAAACCGGGATGAGTGCATGCATGCATATGTACATTCTTTTTCAGGTTCAAGAGCTAGTTAGATTGGGATCAATGTTAGCATATCTTTATGAATTCGCTGATCGAATCAATCCGAACCATGAATTGAAACTGTGGGCATCACAGATTGCGTGTGGAATGAAATATTTAGAAGATCTACGACTCGTTCATCGAGATTTGGCGGCGCGAAATATTCTCCTTGCATCTAAACATCAGGCTAAAATAAGTGATTTTGGCTTATCAAGAAGCTTTGGATCGAATGATTATTACAGAGCGACGCAAGGTGGAAAGTGGCCCATAAAATGGTACGCGCCAGAATCTTATAATTTTGGTACGTTTTCGCACGCCAGCGATGTATGGAGTTTCGGAGTAACATTATGGGAAATGTTCACGTATGGTGAACAACCCTACGGAGACAAGAGAGGTGTTGATGTCAGTATTTATCACTTAGTCTTCTCTATAGTTAACATAACAACTTTGGAATTACTATTGATTGTCCTATTCATTCAGGTCATACAAATGGTTGAAAAAGGTGAACGTCTTCAGAAACCAGATCACTGTCCGGATGGTGTTTATTCGATGATGCAAAACTGCTGGTCTTATGCCCCGCAGGATCGGCCAACGTTCCGCGAGCTTTTCGAGTTCTTCAGCAATGATCCCGACTACGCAAATTTACGAGATCTCATTTCGCAAGTGGATATCAGTTGATATACATCATGATGTTCTTTATTGGGCACGATACATGCGATGCAATCATGATGTTCATGTTCAAACTGCGCTTCAGTCTTCTGAACGAATGTCGCACGATTGTCGTGCAATAGATAAATTTGATCACGTGTCATTAAAATTCCTTCTCTATCACAATTTCGAAAACGCAATAGTATTATAATCGCTGAGCGTAACTGTATGTTAAAAAATATCGAATTGCAGGATTACATGCAGGATATTTGAAAGAAAACAAATACGGAGGAGGCTTCCAATCATACCCAAACTGACAAATACTATTTTCACGCCATTTTACATCTTTTTAGATATAATATAATTGTCTTTTTTACGCAATATTCCGTGCCATTCTTTTTTAAGTCGCACGTCTATCCAACTAAATATGTACATATCAAGATCACGAGATATATATTGATAATAGATGAAAAAAAAAGAGAGAGAAATAAATATACACATAAATTAATGAAAAAGATTGTGGTAAATTTATTAATCATCTTGACCTTTTACAACTAAGAAGACACCAGATTCATCAGTCGTAATTAACAAAAAATTATTATGAAGAACGATAATGCATCAAGATAATCATATTTAGTTTGTAATTCTAGATAAATTTTAAATGAAATAAACCCATGGAACGCAAACTAATATTACGACGATACACAATTTTATCGAAATCTTTTATTATAATTCTCCTTCATCTTAATCATCATCACTACTATCATCGTCATCATCATTATTATAGTCATTTGATATCGATGGATTCTTAAATATTACAACTAATTCCTGAATATTAGTTAATATAAATAATGGTTTTCAAGGCTGATGGTCACGTCAGCATGTTTGCAACTGGGAAGGCGTATCCATGAAATGAGATTCATTGTGGTTCTCAGTATATTTTTTAGAAGTTTTACTACAGTTCCTGCAAAAATTATCTACCAAGTCCCACATTGAGCTTTTCTTTTTGCTTTCTTTGGTGTAGCGAGAGAAAAACAAATAAAATTGAGTGCCATATCATAAAGCGAAAAATCGTTGCAAATTTTCGAATGCAATTTCCTTGATATAGATAAGCGACCACACAAGATCGTCACGCATTTCTCAGACAGTCTCCAAGCAAATTCATCCATAAAACGTTATTATTCTATATCAAACAAAGGAAATAGTATGCATTGAGTCTATGGATATTGACGTTCATAATATCGTGTAATGAAATCATTGAAAATTCTGATTCAATCAGCGAAATTATTGGTTGAATTTGGATGACGCGTAAGACCATGGCAGAACGTATAAAAGGCAAAGTACTTATATAATTTACATCATTTTCCATTTATGTACAAATTATATACAGGAGAGAAACAAGATGGGAGTGAAACTCTTATAGGTTCTATTTGCTTCTTCTTCATCTTCTCTTTTGACGTATATTCGACCGGCATAACCATCTTTCACACACTAAGCTTTTTATTAACATCAATTTCATTCATTTTCTCTCTTCGTAAACATGATAAGCTAGATTTCTTTAAGTAAAATAGAATGTCCATTTATTTATTTTCATCCATTATTTCCAATACCCAAGTTAAAATGCGACGAATTTTCTAGCGTTTTATTGTATTTCCTATTATTTGTTGTGTTGTAGATAAGGGAAATGAATGCATTGAAGGAAAATACGTAAATTTAAACAATACAATTATTTCTTTTACAATAAACCATTTTTACTTCAAACAATCGCCTGGTATCTATAGATACATGTTATGTTACTTTTTTTTTTCGATATTTTCCTTCTGTTTATGAAATCTTAATTTTCCTGTTGATTCACCGTTTTCGTATATTAAAAAATAAATAATGATGACATTTAACTCTATATATATCTATATATATATACAGTAAAATCTCACTATAAGGAATCTCTTTACAAGCATCTTTTTTTGCCTCAATGGGAATATTTGGTCCCAACGATTACTTATAACGAGATTCGACTGTATAATCGATTCTCGTTTAAATGTTTATAATAATTTGCAACACTAAATTCTCAACACCATTAACACGCAGTTGTTCAACCAAATGTGAGAACGAATTTTGAAAGTATGAGCATGAAGATGAATTACAATGTGGATATTGTGCTTTGTTTACTCCTTATCAAAATAATCTTGACCAGCAATCTGTATACGTAATATTTTTAATTACTTTTTCCCCAACTTTCATAAATGTAGTCTGTCGTAATTGGAAATAGATTTCAACTGGTAATCAGATTTCATTCCAATTATATGAACTCGTCCTCACTAATGCAAGTCATTATACGGTTAAATTGAATGGATAAACTCATCAAGTCCGACAGGAGATTCTCCGAGAATATCGTTTGCAGAAAATTTATTATGTACGTCGAAAATGGTAGTAAATTGAACGAAATTGATGAAGCAAATTGTCATTTCTGCAACGTATCCAATGTCATCGTTTGATAATGAAGTTATGATATTCTATTTTCTTTCACATTGTCTTTCTCTCCATTTTATTTTAATGGTTGAGCATTCATTCACGGTTCATTCTTCACATCTCTCACAATACTCCCATGACCTTTCTCCGGAGCAAATATCTACTCGTTATTCAAAAATGTCGGCCGTTCAATGACTACCTTTTCATTCTTATGATACATATCATCTAATCTATCACTATGAAATTTCGAGTTCCTATTGAACGTATGAAAAAGACTCGATGGGTCATACAACAAGCGTTGAAATGAGAAAAAAAAAAGAAGAGAAATTAAATTTGAAACGTCCACATCTATGAAGGTGCATTACTCAAATGGGACGGAATCAAACTTGTCCACCAACATCAGCTTGATATCTCAGTGTAAGATATTCCGCTGCTTGGGTCATACACTTGATACTGCGGTGGAGTCCATGTAAGTGGCGTCTAAAGTTTTCTGCCGCTTCATTTGCCAGTCTGTCATTAACAGAATCCTCGGTTTCCATTCCGGAATCATTCTCAATTCCAATATCCGAATCAGAATCACATGAACTCGAGCTTGAAATTAATGACGATGCGCTTTGCATACTTTGCATTGAAGTCGTGCTTGGACAACGTGCGTGACCAAGTCTAACAATTTCACCATTTCCTGTTGATCTTGATTTAACTGGACGACTTTCATCGATTTCTTCATCAACTTGAGTCTCTTCGTCACCTGACTTTTGTGACCACAATAATTCCAGCTTCGTTTTATTGACGATATTATACAATCGATAGAGATCAGTGTGTGGCATCTTGTCTTTGATTGTGCTCTTCCCTTTTTGAGTAACAGTGTCAGCCGAGTCACCAACTGCCAAATCCAGAAGTCTTGAAGGTACCAGTATTGTTTCTTCCATTTCACTGACTGCTTTGACAAACTGTTCCATGCTGTTCAATATACTTGCATTGCTGAATTCTGGTTCATCATGGCGAGCAATCCTGCGTAAGCTCTTTCTGCAATCAAAAAAAAAACAAAAGAATGAAATAAAATCATAAAATAATCAGCAGATGGTAAAAATATTAAATGAAAAATGAAAATTATATTGTGAAATACAGCAGTGATTATTCCCTGAAGGCCAGTCACGACTCAACGCTGCACATCATCAATGACTTTCATAATAACATATAGAAATTCCCGCTACCAATATAAACAAACAATCCCAACATTCATCCGCATAGTTCTCGTATCTTTATCAATTATTGGAAATAATAAATTGCATAATGAGATGCAGAAAAAAACTAATGAATGAATATGAATCATGGTTGTACTCGTTTGCCGATAAGCAAACGAAAAAACGTAAAATCGTGATCGATCATTTTTTTAAAATTTTTATTCGATGGAAACCGGACAGTCCACTGTATAATGAAACAAAGGCGAAGAAAAAGAGTAAAAAAGAAGAAAACCAGAATATCCACACAGGATTTGGCGACGTGCCAAGCTCAAGACAGAAATTATCGAGGAAGCAAAGAAGAAAGGCATAAAACAAACGAACACGCCTCTCATATCCAAGGGCAGTTCACTGATGAGTACTTCTTTCTTCAAACTGCTGCACATAAATGCATACAACGTTTTTTACAACGTACATTCCTGTCGACCGAAATTCATTGGCCGGGTTGCCTTCGATAAATGGCGCGACCTCGATCATCATAAGATTGCTCGTTGCTTTGGTTCTTCTATACCAAGCTATCACAACTTCCGCATGAATATTTCAACAATTGAATTGATGTTCAAAGTTCCTGTCAATGACTCGACCATGAACAGAACGTTTTTCCCACCATTCAAACACTCTAATAGGAAGAACTAAATCATTCTAATGAACGATAATGACATAACAATATAAACATTGCATTTACATTTATCGTGAATAAATTTGATAAGAATTAATATTCAAAAGACTTCTGACATTATTGACTTCAAATTGGCCTTGTGCATCCCAATGCAATCGTATTCGTAATATTGTGTGTTAATTATATCAACATAGAAATGAATATCCTTCGTTTATCATTGTCTTCTTTCAAAATTGACCTCACCTTACACTCGACAATTCCGAAAGGACTTTGATCGCCATCAATTTTACGATAATCATCAATGAGGCATGGACATTAACTACAACGTATTATCTACCTATTGACGTCAATACAATTGAAATTAAAATATATATGCAAAAAAGAGGGAACTACTGGATGAGTTAGTGGTCACTAGAAACAACGTAGAACTTCTTGAATTAATTTTGTTTGATATTTTTTGAATTAGCATGATAATGTCAGCCCATTGTAACTTTGAACGCAAATATATTTTACTGCCGTTCCAAAGTTTCAATCCATGACATTTGTAAATAATGACTTAGAGAACAAACACTTCCGGTGAATAATATGACGTTATACACATTGCAAGAAACAAAACTACCTTGTTAATGACTAATTACTCATTCAATTATCGAAACTTTAATGACGAACAATTCTAAAGTTTTTCATCACCAATTGCAATCTAATCCAAATGTCCAATAAAACCTTTCACTTTTCTCCATCGTTCCACCACACAACATCGATTTACATGAGTAGTAATAATCATTTTTCGTACAACAGTCGCGTTCCAAAAGACACTTTCACACATGTGTCCTTGAAGGTGTTTTTTTTTCCCAGTTATTTATATATATATA